>OX393549.1:99316871-99396871 GCA_947650365.1 Chamaelirium japonicum
ACACTAGATCGCGTGTTACCAAGGCAGGCAGTGGCATCCTGGCTCAAGCACCTCATCAAACCTCCCAAATCGTTCCTTGATAGCAGCAGTAGATTGGTCAACCTGCACACAGCAGAGAAGTTGCCCCATCTTCTATCCTCTAGAGCCCAATTAACATAGAAATCAGTAAGTAGTTAGTATAGATCTCAAGACCCAAAAAAAAAAAAGAAATTTGAACATCTCCATCTAGTTTTATAGGATTCGCTGCAGTGATTTGTAATGGAAGTGTAAGCCATAATAGAAAATTATCAGTTATCTTAGAGATGATCTATGAAAAGGACTTCATAGAAATGCTTGCTAATATGTAACATTTTTACAGTGAATTATTTGTCATCTCTACTGATAATTATCATTAAGTAATTCAGGATTGTTTGAAGGTCATAACAAATTCACCAAGCATGAGCAAAGGCCAGATAAAATACAAACAATGATGGATCACCTCATCCAGCTTGGCCATCTATAATTTGGAAATATAATTCTCAAATTAAAAAAATCAAATGACATTAATCTCTCCTCTAATCCCCAAAAATGGTAACTGGTAAAATTAACAATTAAACCCACCCACTTTGCGGAAAACAAACAAAAAAGTTCACTTAGGAACCGAGAACTCCAACCTTCTCCTAGGCTCCTAGCCCATCCTTAGCATGAAATCAATAGCGTAAGGCAAACAATTCTTCCACCATAGCTAAGGCAGAGAACTACCGGTTCCACCCCAAACACTGATACCCGATTCCTATCGGAGAGATGAAATCAAAGGAAATAAAGAACTTACACGAAATGAATTTGATGCTTAGAGATCAGAAAGGGAGCTGGAGGGTGAAAGATACAATCAAATTGCTAGAAGGGTATCAAATATATAGAGGCAAGCATGTTTACAAGAAGCTTATTCCCCACCCCATAGGAAAGGTCAAGGCTTATCCTCGCCTGAATGTCGTTGCGAATATCTTGATCATTCAACTCCGAGGAGTGGCTTGTAAGAAGAGGGGTTGATGAAAAGGACCGACATGAAAGAAGAATTCTTAGAATTGATCACCCAACTGCATTTCAATTCATGAAGAAGCAGACCGCGGAGCCCGACTCGCAACCGCCCCGAGAAAGAACCTAAATGCTAGGAATCAGCTGATCAATAATCTGTACGGAAAACAACCCAAATTTTTTAAAAGGGTTTTGAAAATCTGAGCAAACCAATTGATTATTCAGGCGCAAGCATTATCTGCAAGTGCATTCAAGAAAGTCAACAGAGAAACTACAGAGCAATAGCGTTGAGGGGGTGCAGAAGGGCATCAGATTCATAAACAGTCACAAGAAAGGATCAACACCAACATATAATATGCACAACTAATGAGGAAAACCCCAAAACAAAAAAAAAAACCACATTTTTCTGCAAAATACACCAAAACAACAACAACAACAACAACAGGGTTCCTCTTAAATTGATGCTTTATAGTTCATCTAAAGAAATGAAGGGGGGATTGACCAAGAAGAGGAAGGGGATTCTTGCAACCCGATCAAATCAAAATCCCACAAGTTGGGGCAAGGAGTACATCCGATGGGCACTCGGCCGGAACGGGTCTCAACAGCTCCAACCCAATCAAATCAAAATCCCACAAGTACTGATCTTCTTCCCTACCGCCGAGGATCGTGGCATCGTCGACGTCGACGGGCATTAATGGCCAGCTCTCGGCGGGGAGGAAGCTTGTGCAACTGCTCGTAGCAGTGTCAGCAAACTTGATCATCATCGTGCCATCCTCGGCGCTCGGAGTCATTACCGCCGCTTGATCCCAAGCGAAAGGATCTACAACTTCCTCTTCCTGCATCATCTGGGTAAACGGGCCCACATCCCCGGTGATGGCCGTCTCGATGTCCCGGGAGTACTCTTCTTCCTTGCCGCCGCCGCCGCTGCTGAGGAGGATCGTGGCATCATGGGCCATTGGGCTCTTAGCCGGGAGGACGCTTGTGCGACTGCTCCAAGCAGTGTCAGCAGAATTGATCATCACCGTTCCATCCTCGGCACTCTCAGTAATTACCGCCGCTTGATCCAAAGCGAAGGGATCTACAGCTTCCTCCTCTTGGATGATCATCTCGTGGGTAAACGGGTCCACAACCCCGGCGATGGCCGACGTCATGCCGCCGCCCCCGCCGTCGACTCTAAGGATCGTGGCATCGTCGGGCATTGGGCTCTCAGAGTCCCGCTTTCTCTTCCTCCTCCTACTGCAAACTGCCCCGTTGGTGACGCACCTAGGCGGCGGCCGCTTGATTAGACACAGAACCCACTCGTGAAACTGGGTCTCACGGCTGCTGCTGCTACCGAGAGCGAGCTCGTACTCGTACATGGTCCATCCAGTGTTCTGTTTCTCAGCCACGCCGAAAGCCAAGCACCTCTTCCGGCCGACCACGTCGCCATCGCAGCTGATCACCGACTCGACTTTGTAGGCGATCCAGGTTCCGCGGCCGGCGGTCCGATCCGGGCGTGCTCCTCTGTTGTACTTGCGAGCCATCGGAGTAAAGAAGTAGAACTCTGCGACATCCTCTGCAGATAATGGGTCATCCATCGTTAAAGCCTCAAGACAAACCTTAATCCAAATTGGCGGCGGAAAGGAGATGGCCGGGCAACTTACCAGGGAGGAGGTTCCAGGGTTCGGTGGTGTAGACGTTGACGGTGGCGACGGCGTCGGTCTCGAGGGGTTGGCCGGAGATTTTGCTGTAAAGGCAGGAGAGGATCAGCTCCTCGTCAGTGGGTTCAAACCTAAAACCCGCAGGCAGCTCCATGGCTTCGATCCTCTGGATCTCTCAATGAGGGGACTTCGGCCTATAAATAGATCGATGAAGTCGGTTCCCACTTCTCTTTATTTTTATTCAAATAATATTATAGGAGATCCGGCCGTTACACAGCCCGAACGTTTTCCCGATTTCGGCGGCCAGATTGACATGGCAGCGTGCAACTGGTGACTGAAAACCCTTAATTACACCACCACCAGTTGCAATCTGCCACGTCAGTCGGGCTGAGCGGAATCTGGAAAACATTGCTCATCGATGAAAGATCGTGTGCTGAAGGCCAAGATCATGGGGGGTTGCATGCTTGCCGTCCGTCCGTTATACCCAGCCCCACCCGTGAGTCACACGTATCACTTTCTGCATGCAAAAGAACTGCTGTGATTTACTTAAGGATTATTTTGACTTTGCCCCCAAATTTTGCCTTCAGTTAGACTTTACGCCCCATATTTCATTAATAAGATTTTAACCCCCAAAACTAACTGTTCCGTCAGCTCACCCCCCAAAACTTTATTTTTTAGGGTTTTTTTTCAAAATATTATTAAAAAATAAAATATTTTGTTAAATAGCGGTTGACCAAAAGTATTTATCATTCTAGCGCTCTGACCGCCACGTGGCATGTCAACGCCGTAAAGCATGCCATAAATTTTTTTTTTCTTATACACCGGTATCCGGGTTACCAGGTTTAAACCCGGTATTATGGATACCGGATTTACCCGAAGTCCAACAAGAAAACGGCTAAATGTGAGAAAATTCTATAAGGGGGCTCCGGTTAAACCCGGTATCGAGAATACCGGGTTTAAACCCGCTAACCCGGATACCGACTTTATCCCGACTCAGAAAAAAAAGAAAAAAATTTATGGCGCGCTTTACAACGCTGACCTGCCACATGGCGGTCAGAGAGCTAGAATGACAAATACTTTTGGTCAACCGCCATTTAACGAAATATTTTATTTTTTAATATATTTTGAAAAAAAAAACCCTTAATAATATTTTTCACCTAAACTCCCCTAATAAAATACTAAGTGCCAAATAAAATATCCCATTTTATTATTAGCTTTATATTTTCAAAAACAGCACAACGAGTGATCTCACTTGCTGAGTTAGCATTGACTCGGGATCACATGAGCAACTTGGTTGACTATTTTGTCCCTCATTCAAAATAAATTATGCTTATTCATTATTTACGTGTACCCCCACTTGCAAAAAGAAAGACGATCCGAGTTTCGAATTGAGGAGCTTCAATATAGGGCTAAATGGTTAAAAGTTATAAAAATGAGGATTTGGAAAGGTTTTATGACTTGATTTCATTTCCACCTATACTTCACTTAGGGTTTGAACATTTAAACTTGGGTTTCAAACTTCAATATAGTTTGGAAATCCATTCGTGGGTTTCATCACCATCCTATAGTCTTAGGCTATCCATCAAGCTGGATAACAACTCCACACAAGAGCTTATCCATCAAGTTGGTATTATGTATTAAGTTGAGTACCTATCTATTAAGTTGAGTACCTTTCGATACAATTTATGGGAATAAAATCTAAATAGATAGTAAAATGAAATAATATTTTTCTTAACACAAACTACTCTATTTAGATTTTGGATTCTTTCGGGTTTAACTGTTATGTTTGTTGGGCTTTTTTTTTTCTTCTATTAAAACATATTTTTTACTTTTAAAAATAATAATTGTTGTCAAATTATTAGAACTAAATAAGAGTTGTAACTGATTTTGAGTAATCCTACAGTACTGCAAAGATAGTTGGTAGCAAGGGTACGTATATGAGCATCATCATGCAAGCAGTACTACTCTAACATTTCATTCTTCCCATCATGTGTTTAGGAAAGCTAATTGGCTACTCATGTCCTTGCCTGCTATGTGGCTTTGTAATGTTGTGCATGCTCCAATCTTAATTGGGACTACTTCTTTTTGTCCCTATATGTTTGTCCAAGTCTTTTTATATTTGATGCAGTCGATGAATGAATCAGCTGAGCTTCATGCTCCTTTCACAAAAAAATAGAAGTTTGACATGAGTCATTTTCGAAAGATGCCTTTTAGTTGCAAGACTCGTTAATTTCGTAATATATAGCTCAAGCCCCCTCCCCCCCCCCGACGAATATATACCCTTTCTGAAGACAAAAATATAGTTGTAGAGACCTTAGCTAATATAACAAATTATGGTGTCCTACGGTCAATGTTGCAAAATAGTTAAGGACCTAGACCTAATTTATCTGGAAAAAAAAAATCTCCACACCTTCCTTACATATGTTAAACTGTGACTTTAGAGAATGTGTGGTCCTTCGCTGTAGACCAAGGGTACCCGCTAAAACTCATCCAGAGGCAGGCCGGTTGAATTGCTACCATTTGGACAACAAAGATGAGGGGAGGAAAAAGGTACCATGCACATGTTATCTTTTATCAATTTTGTTGTTATCATATTTATCTATCGACTAAATAAAATTGTATAACATTTCTAAGAATTTTTCTTTTTTGAGAAATTCTAAGAAGTATTGCTGCTCTTAAATATTTTATGTGATTCATTGTATTATGTGGGCATTACTCCATCCCTCATAGAAAAAAAAAATTTCCTTAGTTTTTAACCATTTTGCATGTTACAATCATTAAATCCGAGTAATTTAATACAATTCAAATAATAAGAAATATTAATTTTCTTAAAGTTCTAATTAGTATGGCTATAATTCAATTCTAATATCTATTTGAATGATTAAACCCAATAATAGTCTTGAATTGTTTTGCAATGATATGCACCACTATCACCAAGATCGCATAGTAGATGAGCATAATTGCTAAGCTACCCTAAAACAATGAGTGGCTGGGAGAAGTGGCAAAGAAAGCATATGCACTTATTTGAAATAGCAAAAATTGAAGATTTTATCGGTTCTCTCACCTCTCTCAATTCTATCATGCTTGTCGTCGGTTTTACTGAAAAAGTAATTAAACTAGAAGTTGTTAGTAAATCCGAAGAACACTAGATCGCGTGTTAAGAGAGACAAAGAGATGATGTTTTACATAACAAAACCCTTCAGCGGTGATGGAAAAACTCAAGAAGATCAAAGGAACTTTCATTTTATTTCAAAGTACGAAGGTATTCTCCTCTCTTACATACAAATTATCCAACTCTCCAAGTCTTAGTTGAAATCAAGTCTCCAGGTCTAGACCGTTCAAAGTCCCCTTTTTTTTCTATGGCCTATCCACCTCTCTTTTACGGGACATCTAGTCTTGATATACACCTTTGATCATTTTCTCACGACTGCCTCATCGTAGCTAACCATTACTTGTAGACAATACATGTGCTTCCTATTGAATATCTTCAAAATATGTTTATATATATCTATTATAATAGAAATAGTTACAACAAAATTGTTGTAAATCCTTGGTAAGCGATGAGGCTTGCTAGGAAGGAGGTTTGTGATCAATCTAAAAAGGTGGCAATTTTTGGTCAGTTCGAACGGGTGAATGTGACGATTCGAACGAGTGAACACGACGATTCGAACGAGCGAATCGGTCCACCTTTGACGATTACACATGCTGGTTCATAGGGTGCTTTAAAGCACCTATTGTCCAACAAACCATTGCATTGGTTGAACAAACTAATGCGTATTTAGGGGTGCAATAGTTGGATGAACCATTGCTTTGTACTCTATAAATAAAGGGGCATTTCCTCCAAGATTAATCAAGCCCCACATACCTGAATGACCCAATTCGGAATGAAACGAGAGTTTTTAGGGCATCACCAGTTCAACTCTTTTGAGGGTGTATTCTGGTCGAATCGGAGAGTACATACTTTGTATCCAATGAACCACGGATTAGGACTTCTTTGTATCCTGAGGACGATTTTTTCAAATACCCTATTTGTACTCGCGATTTTTACTGGAATGGGAGAAATTTGTCTAAAAAACAAATTAATTTTTGTGCCTTAAAGCTTTTTATTAATCCATCATTATTTATCGACCCAAATTTTCAACACTTTTCTCTCTCATGAGGCACATCCTCCATTACCATAATCGGCACGATCATAAGGCCAATAAGATGGTCGCCAAAGGCTCCATGTTAAAAGAAGGCTTACAAAGCCAAAGTCCATTGAAATACCCTATTGCCCCATGTGGAAAGAAGGTCATATATACCATGTTAATATACTAGTGCATGCCCGTGCCTTTGGCATTGCAGCAGGTCGCCTTCGGCGGCAACACATCTAACGGCAAAGCATTTTCAGCCTTCGGCGGCAAGACCCCATCGATTATTACCACCCCACCCATACCGTTGATTCAGCGGCAACACACCTGATCGTCTTCGGCAAACCCCCCCCCCCCCCCCCCCCCCCTCACCCCCCACCCCCCAACCTACACACACACACACAACCCACCCAATGGTGGAAGAGAGAGAGAGAGAGAGAGAGAGAGAGAGAGAGAGAGAGAGAGAGAGAGAGGTCGGCCCCGGTCTATACATGGGCGGTGGGCCGCATGTATCACAGCTGCACAAATGGCAGACAACCCGAAAGTGAATCGTACTCCCGCAGGGTGGGCAGTTAGATCGCGTGAGACGGGGAGAGAGAGAGAGAGAGAGATAGAGAGAGAGAGAGAGAGAGAGAGAGAGAGAGAGAGAGAGAGAGAGCAGGGGGCGGGGGGAGGCACACTATATCCTCTCTTTTCCGTTTGATTTAAGGGGATATGGTGAAATACTTGATACGTACAATCAGATCGGATGACAAATTGTCTCCAAAAGTTGTCTAGTCAACACAAAACTGCCCTAACATGTTATATAGACTAGTGCATGCCCGTGCCTTCGGCACTGCAGCAGGCCGCCTTCGGCGGCAACACATCTAACGGCAAAGCATTTTTAGCCTTCGGCGGCAAGACCCCCATCGATTATTACCACCCCCACCCATACCGTTGATTCAGCGGCAACACACCTGATCGTCTTCGGCAAACCCCCCCCCCCCCCCCACCCCCCAACCCACACACACACACACAAACCCACCCAATGGTGGAAGAGAGAGAGAGAGAGAGAGAGAGAGAGAGAGAGAGAGAGAGAGAGAGGGGGGGGGTCGGCCCCGGTCTATACATGGGCGGTGGGCCGCATGTATCACAGCTGCACAAATGGCAGACAACCCGAAAGTGAATCGTACTCCCGCAGGGTGGGCAGTTAGATCGCGTGAGACGGGGAGAGAGAGAGAGAGAGAGAGAGAGAGAGAGAGAGAGAGAGAGAGAGAGAGAGAGAGAGAGAGAGAGAGAGAGAGAGCAGGGGGGCGGGGGAGGCACACTATATCCTCTCTTTTCCGTTTGATTTGAGGGGATATGGTGAAATACTTGATACGTACAATCAGATCGGATGACAAATTGTCTCCAAAAGTTGTCTAGTCAGCACAAAACTGCCCTAACATGTTATATAGATAGCGGTGCATGTCTATATACAGCACAGTCTTTATATAGGTAGGACAACGGCACCGTGTTAGGAGTTTTTTTTTTCCTGCTAGGGGCTGCTCGTGATTAAAGTTAGGGGTGGCAATGGGTCGGGTCGGATGGGGTTTATGTCGTGTCTAGTTTCGGATCGTGTCCAAGACCCCTAGACCCTGACCCAACCTGTTTAATTAATCATGTCTAGACCATAAACCCGTACCCAACCCGTTTATACACGGTAGACCTGATAAGACCCGTTAGACCTGTTTACCACACGGATCTATTCAATTGACCCGACTCAATCGGGCCAACCAGACATGACCCGATAAGATCCGCTGGTAGTACATACTACAGTATTATCGTTTATACTACAGTATCGATGAATCTTAAACGGTTTTGTATTAGCTAAGATCCATAACGGTTTTGTTAAGTCAACATTAGTATCTATTTTCGTTGATGTTCTTAAACGCTCTGTATATTATTGGAGGACTTTGTGAAAAGAATGAATCTGATGATACTTCGGCCCTTCACATATTTTTTAACCCTTAACGGAATTCAATGATTTCAAAAGTGTTGGAATCCTCGTTTAACCCTCCACAACTTTTATACAGCAACCTTTGCCAAACATCGACGCGCTTGGCTTGTTTTGCAGCCCTAATCAATGGTTTAGCCGATGTATTAAACCTCAAATGCGGTGGTTAGCAATTGCGGGGGTCTAGTGGCTGATCAAGAACCAAATTGGGTTGTAATCATCCGTTTTTAGCCAAAAGTAGTCTAAGTTTTATAGGTAAGAAAAGAGTAGAGCATGCAATTTATAGGTAAGACAGAATAAAAAAGAGATTATTCCACCCACAAAAATTCAGATAGGGCAAAATATAATCGCATAATCGGCGCCTGCGGCACATGTGTTTTCACCGGTATCATCGTTCGGATAGACGAAAGCCAACGGACACGATCTCTTGTAGAAGGCCGTGTACTTGGTGGGCTTGCACTTCACCGGCCCTCTCCCCTTCTCGAAGCAGCAGTTCTCCAGATCCTTCAGCGCCTGGCACGCCGACATGCACGCCACCATAACCCCGCCGGCCCCCACCACCCTCAGCTTCGGCGGGCCCATTGCAATCGACCCTTTCCGGACCGGCCTGATTTTAGAGAGAGAGAGAGAGAGACAGAGGTTCGAAACCTGGGGACGTGGAGATCGGAATAGTGCTTCTTCAACCAACCTTACCAACCTGAAACCTGAAAGAAAAAACAAAAAATAAAAATCAAAGAACTTGGGGATTAACCTAGGGGGTAGAGAGAGAGAGAGAGAGAGAGAGAGAGAGAGAGAGAGAGAGAGAGAGAGAGAGAGAACTTGGGTGGGGCTGGGGTCGGGTTGAGAGAGAGAGAGAGGAACGTTGCCCGGTGGCTTGATAGGTGTAGGGGGACAGCAAGTCGGAGAAGAGAGAGGGGACGAACCGGAGGTTGGGGGGGGGGGGGGGGTGAGATCGTGCAGCGTGGTGAGGGGGCTGAGGGGAGATCATGTAGGGATTTTTTGTTAGAGGTTGTTAGGTTGGCAGACTTTTGAGGGATATCTTTTAAACCAAACATGATCACAACCCCTCATCGCATCGCACCAAAATAAAAGAAAACCAAAAGTCATACACGCATGGAAACCCATGCATGCACCTGACTTCATTTCCATCGTAGCCGTCCATACAACCCAAGCCCAGATTTTGTCTCTGTAAAATCTGCACAACGTGCAGCGTGGGGGGAGATCATGCAGCGTGGTGAGGGGGCTGGGGGGAGATCGTACAGCGTGGGGGGAGATCATGCAGCATGGTGAGGGGGCTGAGGGGAGATCATGTAGGGATTTTTTGTTAGAGGTTGTTAGGTTGGCAGACTTTTGAGGGATCTCTTTTAAACCAAACATGATCACAACCCCTCATCGCATCACACCAAAACAAAAAAAAAACAAAAGTCATACACGCATGGAAACCCATGCATGCATCCGACTTCTCATCTCCATCGTAGCCGTCCGTGCAACCCAACCCCATATTTTGCCTCTCTCTAAAATCTGCACAATGTGCAGTGTGGTGAAGAGGAGAGAGAGAGACGGTGAGAGAGAGAGACGGTGAGAGAGAAAAGAGGAGAGAGAATCAGAGAGAGAGAGAGATCGTGGGACGGGGAGAGTGAGAGGGAAAGAAGGGGGGGGCGGTTAGACGGGAGAGAGAGAGAGAGAGAAATCATGGGGCGGGGGGATCAGTTCGCAGAGGAAGGGGGGCGGTTAGCGACGGGGAGAGAGAGAGAGAGAGAGAGGGGGGGGGGGGGCGGGGGGATCAGATCACAGTGGTGGGGGGGGGCGGTTAGCGATGGGGAGAGAGAGAGAGAGAGAGAGAAAGAGAGAGAGAGAGAGGGGGCGGTTAGATCGAGTGAGACGGAGAGAGAGAGAGAGAGAGAGAGAGAGAGAGAGAGAGAGAGAGAGAGAGAGAGAGAGAGAGAGCAGGGTGGGCGGTTAGATCGCGTGAGACGGGGGGGGGGAGAGAGAGAGAGAGAGAGAGAGAGAGAGAGAGAGAGAGAGAGAGAGAGAGAGAGAGAGAGAGAGAGAGAGAGAGAGAGAGGGGTGTGCGATGGGAGAGATTTAGGGGAGACAGTTGGACTTTGACGGGTGTTTTTTGATCCGTTCGATTTGATCAAAAGGTTTGAGGATATAAGGATTGGGATGTGGTTGATACGTACAGATAGATCGGATGGAGATTGATACGTACAGATAGATCGGATGGACAACTTGTCTCCAAAAGTTGTTTAGTCAGCACAATACCGCCGTGCCATGTTATATAGATAGTACCAGTGTTGTCATGGCGGCCATGCTTACCTAGGCGGCACCTAGTTGAGGCAAAGGCAATAGAAACTTGTTTAATACATATAACAAGAAAAATAAAAAAAAGCCTTAAGAATCAGACAAAGATTAGATATAAATAGATGGAAATAGAGTGAGAGACAAAAACTGGGGGAGTAACAAGAAGTATTAGACTGAGATGGCGATGGAATGAGGGAGTATTACAGCAACAAAACAAAAAAAAACCCAACCAAACATGGTGCCATCAGACCTTGCCTGTAGTTGGTGGAGGTCGGAAGTAGTCGGCGGTGGTTGCCAGTGGCTGTCCCAACCTCCTATTCCTTACTCTATGTTTCTCTCTTTGAGTTAGTGCTGCATAGGGCTTAGGTTCAAGGGGGAAACAATGGGGCGGGTGGGGTTATAAGTACCGCCCACCCAGGTCACCGCCTAGGCAATTTAGGTCAAACTAGCCAAGACAGTACCTTGACAACCCTGTAGAGAACCATGTTGTATGATGCCTTGGTCATAAGATGACTGGATATTGCTTGATAGCATTCACAAAGGATCAAAAACCTAGTTTTTTTTCATAAAAAAATGATAACCTGTAAATAAGCATAAAGCTTCAGAACAAATAATTAGATATTATTGGTGAAGGATTTAGTCTGCTATTAGAGATGGGTGTCATGTATTATGCATCATGAGTTTGATTATAACCCACTTTCCATTGTATAACTTGTCTGTTCTTTGTACATTAATATATGTGCATTCCATGTCCGCCTTGAAGTTTTAAGAAGTCACATTTTATGCTGCCAGCCATATTTTCGATGTTGGTCTAAAGTACAGCAAGGTTGATCACATATTAGGGCGTCTCCCCACCATTACTGATGCCTTTGGTGTTCCGAACTTTCGTGGCCCTGACCTTCATTTCTTTTGAATAGGGTAAGGCCTTCATCACGTGTAAGCCAGAGTGTGGATGTTCTCGATCTTTCTGCCAAGGATAAATCTTCAAAGCCTCCACGAAGGCTCTCGAACCCCACCAAGGCCGCTGCTAGCCCTCGTCCTCCACCCTTTGGAAGTATAACTCCAATATCAGAGGCCCGGATAAAGAGATCAAACACTCAAGGGAGAAGTGATACTCCGCTGTCTGAAACATCGTCCACGAGCAGGCGGAAGTTCAACGTCCTGACTTCAGTGTCTTACTGGTTAACGCAGATCAAATTGGCAGAGTCTACTTCAAAGCATTCAATCTCACTTGGCTTCTTCAAGCTTGCTCTGGAATCAGGATGTGAGGTCTGTGTACTAAGCTTTTGCAATTAAGTAGTTCAATTTTTGGTTTAAATTTCATTGGCTCAAATTTGTGGTTTCATATCATTAATGGATGGGCATCAACTATACAGCCACTACAGCGAATGCGCGAGGAGCTCAAATCATATGCACGCCGATACCACCTTGTGGCAGAACTAAATGAGCCCATGAAAGATTTACTTCAGTGCTACAACATCTTAGACGATCTGCAGCAGTTAACCATCTCTGAGACCGGTCCGCAGTTACAGCAAGAGGGAGAACAAACCTCGAATGAGGATGCTCACAGGACTTCAACCACTGCAGGAACCGGGAGTCTGAAACCCAGATCGCTGAATTCCGAAACTTTTGCGGTCACTCAGTCAGATAAGAAACAGAGACCTCAGAAGGGATTGCCGGCTATTAAGGGCAGGGCATCGAATATCAAGCCCGTCTCTGTTAGTGATGCCAGTGGTAAAAATATTCAGAAGAAATCTCAAAATCCAAACAGGACAGTGTCGAACAATGGGAATGGGAAGGTCAAGAGCTCAACTAAGAATTCTACTGATCGAAAAGGTAAGTTGTGGATCTTCTGTTTTTTACTTCAGCAATTAAACTATCAGATTCACTATAGTACTTCAAGATTATCTTTCCCATATATAATAGTCATTGTAGACTATCATGGAACTGGATTTGTAGAACCCGAATAAATATTATCTGACGGTCTTTTTTTTGTTAGGGTGAAGTGCGAAGAAAATTGTGAATTTGCAGTTTATCAAACCCCAGGGTTCGTCCAAACCTGAACCGGTTTGCCCGAACCGGTTTGAATTTTGACCAATCCAAACCCCTGAACCCCTTATGCTCTCGAATAGGGTCTAGTTCGGATTTGACTCGTATCATCGTTCTATTAGTTTAAATGATATATATGAAATTGGTACTTGTTTCATAATTCGTATATTACAAAACTTGGATTTAAAACGATCGATTCTGGCCCTAATCGAACATATCATATCTTAATTTCTGTTTCTTTTTTAAAGATTTTCAATATTATTGGCCGAAACAGCCGAACTAGTTGAATCTGAACCTGAAGTGGTTCATTTTTTCTTACTCTGAATTCGAACTCGAACTCAAACCAAAATTCTAAAATCGTGCTCTTTATATAGTAAGCATGTGTAAACTCCGTGGTACTCGTTTACGTACGATGAAACCTAACACAGGGATTAGTCTGAGCCTGAAGTTGTTTATTGATGGAAAGATTTGGGGACACCTGCCGATCTTTAAAAAAAAAAAAAAAGAATAACACCGAGACAATACTTATTGATTCGATTTTGAAAATACCCTCGGATAAATTAATAATATCTCACACATCCTAGCATGCTTTGAGAATTGTGAGATTTGAATAATTACACATACACCTCCCTTTATAATTTGTTGATTTCTGTTAGTAGAGTCTAAATGCTAATCTTGCAACTCATTGTTTATTCCTAGTTGATTCCGTCGATCCTTTGCCTGCTGAGGTCTCTCTTGAAGACAAGGAGAACATGGTATTCTTGATCATTCTTTCTCTGAACTTTGAAGTTGTGGACCTAAAATGCCTTTATTTTTCCTATCCCCTTGATGACATTGTTGTATTATCTTTTATAGGATGGTTTGGCAATTGAGGAAACCAGCATTAAGGAGACATGATGAGTAATGCTATGGGATTCAACTTTTAATGCTACAAGTGAGGGTGTGAGTCTCCTGATGCAAAAAGGTTGCTGTTAATACTATGGGTTCCATTTACTAGAGAGAGAGAGAGAGAGAGAGAGAGAGAGAGAGAGAGAGATGTTTGAGAATGATGTGTTGTGCTTGTTGGAGTGTATGTGCTATGCTTGTATTCTTGTTGGGTGTGTGTGATATAGATTTGTTTGTGCCTTTTGTCTGACTGATAAATGTTGTCAGTATATGTAATATTGTTTTTTTATTTTTGAGGAGTTAGAGTAAAAGAGAGGTTTCTATTCCCAACCCAAATGGAAAAGAGGCGTTACAACCTTTGTTTTAGGATTAGACTCTTCCTCGGGCACAGTTTCTTATATCCCTCTCAAAAAGATAGATTTATACGAAGTCCAATGTTGACATTTTCTTCCCTTTAAATGACAAACCCCCTCTAATCCAAAAATCGCATTGAATAGTAATAATCATTTAGAAAAATATTAATATGCAAAATTGTTACTATTTAGGTGCATTACTTTGTAGATTGTTACTCTTCGCTACGATGCTTTTACTGTAGCAGATATAATAACTGCTACAATGATTTTATTGCAGCAAAAAGTAACAATTTGTAAAGTCCTGTAAGAGTAACTTACTCTTTGTTACAATGATTACATTATAGCATATATACTGAATACTACAATGATTTTACTATAGAAATGAGTAATAATTATCAAAGTAATGTAGAAATAAGTAACAATATCAAAGTATTGTAGCAGATTATTCCTCTTTGCTATAGTTAAATCACTGTAGCGGCTCTAATGACATGACTGTAGTTGCTACAATGAAATATGATTTCAAATAAATATTACTCTTTATTATTGATTTGTTATTCCTTATGTGATTTCCTTCTACAATGACATGTTGGGGTAAAATAGATATTTTTCAAAAGGCATTGTCAAATGCTAAAGCATCTGTTTACATGTCCTTATTGTTAAAGACTATATGTTTGAAGGATTATAGACCAATTTGCTCTTTTTTCCATTGTAATTACGTAAGAACATATTTTCAAAAGATGATCATTGAAATTTATGTATATTTTATTAAAGTTTATTCTGATTTTATTTGCAATATATATAGATATAGATATTTGTCAACAAAGCTTAAACCATGATTTGAAATTTCAGTTGAAATGTCGAAATATTTCGGTTCGGCTACGGGCAAAAGGAAAGGGATTCAAAACCTTGACCCATTTTGATTTTAACTAACTTTTGGGGTCCCACTGAAACCACGTGCTGTCCCCCTCCCTCCCGGTTTCGTTGTCCACTTGGATGAAGTTTTATCGTTTTGTGGGCATTTCAATGATTAGGTCCAAAACTAGCTCACAGATTTTGTGAAACCATTGGGCTGGTTTTGGTGAGGCTCATGTCTTTAAATTCTGATTAATTTCTACAAAAGCCTCCCAATTTCGTCCAGATTTCGGCTGAAGCCTTCTGATTTTGTCGGATTTGCCAATATTTATTTGATTTTTTAATTTACTGGTATTCTACATTGGTTTATGATCCGTGCAAGCTTACTATATGTTTGGTGTGTGTTTTCTTTAAACAATTGAAGCGAATATATACAACTATAAAAGATTTATTTTCTTAAAAAGAGCCTAAACTAATATGATAGAAGGATAAAATAGTCAAACCCATTATTCCAATCTTTATTATCTTAATATGGCAATCATATTTACAACATTTCATTTTTTGTGCTGAGCTTCTCCCATGGTAGTGTTCGAGGATTTGATAGCAACCTGTTAAATTCACTTGGGACGATAGAGGAGTTGCACCCCCTTGTCAAGGATGTGCTTCTGATCATGGCTCAAAAACCCGGAAACTCGACTCGACTCGAAAGTTGGCTGGGTCGGGTAACTCGAGCAACTCGGAAAAAACTCGACTCGGTCCGACTCGGTTATATATATATATATATATATATATATATATATATATATATATATATATATATATATATATATATATATATATATATATATATATATATATATATATATATATATATATATATATATATATATATATATATATATATATATATATATATATATATAGGGTCAGGTTCAATGGACACTGTTTTTGCACTCAATTTTTTACACCGATTTTCAAACCATTAGATAGAGGTGTTAGAATTTCTTGATTTTTTGTCAGCATAATCATCTTGTCTTAGATAATACATCCACAAAAAATCAGCACATTCTAAATCCTCTAGACTTATTAAATGTGCTCTTCAAATTAACGATTAAAATGGACGGTCGATAAAGCCTTTTAGTTTTGATGTACTTAGAGGCTTTAGAATGTTCTAATTTTTTGTGGACGTACGATCTAGGATAAGGTGATTATGCTCTTAAAAAATCAAGAAATTCTGAAACCTCTATCTAATGGTTTTGAAAATCGGTATAAAAAATTGAGTACAAAAACAGTGTCCATTGAACATGACCCATATATATATATAATAAACTCAAGTAAGACAAGCTAGTTCAAGTACATATTTCCAACTTCCAATATAAGCAAAGCAAGACAAGTTAAAAATAAAGATAGACATAAGAAATGAATAATTGAAAAAAAAAAAAAAAGGAATTGATGAATTTAATTGATTTTTTTTTTCCGAGTCAGTTGATAGAAAAAAGACCAGAAACAAGAGTAAATGTTGTAGATTCACACAACTGTAATAAATAGGAATCGAGCATGGGAAGAGAAGTAGAGAAGGGAGAAGAGAGGGAGAGAAGGGGAAAGAGAGGAGATAGGATCATGGGTATATGATCCCTTTTTATCTACTTCTCCTTCGTAGGAGAACAGGTGGCCGAATAGGGCACATTTGGCTGAGGCGGGGGTTGTGGGGACTCATGAAACCAGAGGCTGAGGGGGAGCGACACAGGAGGCTGAGGAGGCGGCACAGGGCTAGGGCTTCATTTCCTTCACTTTATCGAGAGGAGAGTAATACACTGAAATCGCACGATGCCTCGCAACTCGCGACTAATAACCCTCGCGACTCGGGAGTCGAAGGGAATAAAAGTCGGTGTTTCAAGACTCGCGGGTTGTCCGAGTCAAGAAACTCGACTTGACCCGGTCGAGTCACTCGACCTACTCGCCAGAACAAATCGTTAACCGGGTTTTGGATGAGTTGACCTGAAATCCAGCCGAGTCGGGTCAACTCGGCCGAGTTTCGGGTCAACCCGTCGGGTTTTTAAACCATGCTTCTGATCACACTACGGATATTGAACCTAACTCCCCATGTGTGCAACATCATCACACATTGACTTAATCCACAGTGATAATTAGGGGTGTGCCTTAGGAGTGGAAATGGGTTGGGTCTGGTCGGGTTCGGGTCTTGTCTAATTTCGGTCGTGTCCAAAACCTCTAGACCTGGACCCGACCCGTTTAGCTAATCATGCCTAGATCCTAAACCCGTACCCGACCCACTTATAACGGGTCGACCTGATAAGACCTGTTAGACCCGTTTACCACACGGATATACCCGACTCGCCCCGACCTGATCCGATAAGACCCGTTGTTACTACATACTACAGTATCAGATTGCGGGTAGATCCGACCTGACCCTTTCAATTTTAAACGGGTCTTCCCGGGTCAACTGTGTCTAGACCCTATACCCGGACCCGACCCGTTTATTAAACGGGTCGACCGTGTCAACCCGTTTAAGACCCGAACCCGTTTAGTCCAGACCCAGATCCGGTAACTTTGTGTCGGGTCGTGTCGGGTCCAGAATTGCCAGCCCTAGTGTGCCATCGAAATCTTTCAAATTTAACCCCCTTTAACCCCCGCTCCCATGCATTGCTCAAACTGACGAACTTTGCTTATAGAATTGCTTTTCTGCCCTCCGTAATGTGCAAAGTGGCTCACATTATCGTGTTATAGGTTAAATTTTTTTTTAAAAAAGACATACTTGAATCCACCACCTTTTTCTTGTTCTTGTACATCACCATCTCTCTTGCTTAATTGGAGATCGATGAGAGTTTGATTTCTTCATTGAATCGCTGGAGGTCACCGGAACCCCACTAACCATGACATGAAACATCCGCCGAAGGTCCGGAAGCCCCCTAACCTTACTGCGGAATCTGTTGGGGTAGATGAGAGAGGACCATAACAATTGAGGCTTGAGGCTCATATCAAATACGCTTACTTTAAAGTGTTATTCATCTCCTTTGACAAAGTGAGATTGTTGTAGGGTTACCGACAAATCACTTTCAAGATACACCAAGTGGTTCTACAGTCAGCATAGCAATTCTAGCATAGAGTTGTTTTTAGGAGAAGAACGAGGGAGACTTAGGTTCGGGATGGGTTTCAGGGGCTGATAGGGATCTCATTTTATAGAACTAGAGGCACCCCTAGTGCTAAGTTAAAAACGTGCCTAATACATGTCAAAAGCGACTCTAGCACCCTATAGTCCATTGCCTATGTTGCGTGTGTGTATGTGCGACCGCATTGTACATGGCTCAAGTGCACAACAAAACCTCCTCCTTCTTATTCCAAACAATGAGGCGGAGAGACTTCTTGTTTATATACCCCTCTCACTCTTTTCCTACAAACAATGTGGGACTAAACTTCTCATTAACTAAAGAGAGTTTTTGGAGGGAAAGAAGATGAAAACACGTTTTCATTTGGCGAAAAGGATTTTTGTGGTAATTTTTGAAAAGCTAACCTTCAAATAAAACACTTCAAACCACATGAGACAAATAATAAAACCACTTTGTTATTTTTGTAAATACCCATTTTAAACATTGATAAAGACACTCCCTACTACTATCGTTATAATATTATGAAACCAATACAAATGTTAAATCCCAAGAGTTAACTTTCTCTTTTACTTTACTAGATGCAGTCTAAAATCCCACCACTTGCGTTCCTCCTTATATTCCCCCATTCTTCAGTAGCCCATCCATTGAGTTCTCTTGTTTTGTCAGAAGTCATTGAGAGTTTACGTTCCTCATTAAGTCGCATCGTTGAAGGTTACTTATTTTATCATCAGGAAGTCGTCGAGAACTCCGCCAACCCTACCACGGAATCGAACAGACAAGGTCTTGCGTTTTACCTTACGCAACACAAATCTTCCTTGTTCAAACTTTCAAGGTAACCGAACCCTTCCTCCCTACCTTCGTTTCTTCTTGAATTTGTCGTTGCGTACTTCTCTTTACTTCGCTGGAATTTGCCTTGAGAAGTCACCGCTGAACTCTCGCCAGAGCTCATAGAAACTCACAAAATGGAGGTTGCAAGGCCAACATAAGGTCTTGTGTTGGATCCTGTATCGATGAAAGGTTCAATGCAAATATCTTGCGTGGGGTTAACAAACCATGTCCAACCAACACAAGATCTTGTGTTGGACTTTCATTGACGCAATATATAATCCAAGGTCTTGCATTGGCCATGTGACGTCCGTTTTAATCGTCAATTTTAGCAACTTTCGACAAGGGTTCAATGACAAGTTTCATGGTTCTCGATGATTAGGGTTCCCAACGACTTCTGAACGAAAATTAAAAGGTGATTTTTTGGCAAGATGAAGCAAGGAAAAAGGCGATAGGTGGACACAACAAAAAAGGGGGCACGAGGAGAAACCTATGATCCAACGCAAGACCTTATGTTTTGCATTCCATCTTTTCGGACGCAAGGTCTAACACAAGATCTTGTGATCCTCATTTTGAATGCAAGTTTGATTGCAAGACCTTTGACTTCCACCCTTTAGGCTTTGCAAAAAGGTTGACAGGGTTCTTGGCAACTTTCTGGCGAAAAAGCAGGGTATGCGGACTTTTATTCCTTTCCCCTTTTTTATTCTTCATCTGTGGAGAAATGCTAACTAGATTGTTGTTAATAAAGGAACAACATGGTATCATTCATGGGGTCAGAGTGGGTAAAAGCGGACTTTCCTTATCTCATCTTATGTTTGCTGATGATTTATTTATCTTTGCCCATGCTAAAGAGGAGGAGGTGGTGGCAGTCAAGCGAGCTATAGAACAATATGGACAGTGGTCGGGTCAGATGGTGAACTTTAAGAAATTGGCAATAACCTTTAGTAAAAATGTAATGCGCCATCAAAAGGAGGCTCATGCAGCTCTGTTGGGAGTCAAGCTCATGAGTAGTGGTGAATATTACCTGGGTGGCCCACTGTTCCCCGGAAGATCTAAAGTCACAACCTACATTAACACTCCCCCTCAAACTCACGGTGGATCATGGACCGAGAGTTTGCCGATAAAATACCGGAAGCGAGCAATCGTAAGGGCTTCGTAAGAAAATCAGCAGTCTGCTCCGATGAAGGAATGAATGGCAAGGAGATGGTATGGTCGAGAAACTCTTGGTGAACGTAGTGACAATCAACCTCAATATGTTTTATTCGCTCGTGGAAGACCGGGTTGCTAGCAATCTAAATAGCACTCCGGTTGTCACAGAAGAGAGGCGTGGGCCCGGATATCACAACTCCCAAGTCGAGTAGAAGGCGGCAAAGCCAGACAATCTCTGCAGTGGTGGAAGCCATAGCCCTGTATTCGGCTTCGGTGCTGGAGCGAGCAACAAACTCCTGTTTCTTGCTTCGCCAAGAAATAAGAGAATCACCAAGGAACACACAGTATCCGGTAGTAGAACGACAAGTGGCTACATCTCCTGCCCAATCTGTATCGAAGTAGGCATGTAGCACCAACGGAGAGGTGGAGGGAAAAAGTAGTGAGCGGGTGATAGTGCCTCGGAGGTAGTGGATAATCCGAAGGATTGCTACATAGTGAACCGAACGAGAAGCCTGAACGAACTGACTGACAATGCCAACAGCATGGGCAATGTCTGGCCGGGTCATAGTGAGGTAGACGAGTATCCCAACCAGCCTTTGGTAGCGGGAGACATTCTGGAGAGCTCACTGTCTGTAGAAAGAAGCTTCAAATTGAGCTCCATAGGTGTGTCAGTAGTGCGAGAGTCAGTAAGAGCAGCATCAGCAAAGATGTCGGAGATGTACTTTTGCTGGAAGACCAATAGACCACGAGCTGACTGGGCAATCTCGAGGCCCAAAAAGTAGCGAAGAGAGACCAGATCTTTCATCTCAAATTGACTTTGGAGGTGATGCTGAAGGGATGCTATGGTGGCCCTGTCATCCCTGGTGATGATCATATCATTCACATAGAGAAGAAGAACTGTAATATCCTGACTAGAGGAGCGAGTGAACGGGGCATTGTTAGAGTGACGCTCAATAAACCCGACAGCCAGGACTACACTGCGGAATCGCTCAAACCAGGCACGAGGGGCCAGCTTGAGCCCATAGATGGCTCGACGTAAACAACAGACGTGATCTGAAGGAGCAGGGACGCCCGGTGAAGGAGCCATGTATACCTCCTCTGAGAGATTACCGTGGAGAAATGCGTTGGTCACATCCATCTGATATAGAGGCCACCCTCTAGCAGCTGCCACAGCTAAGAGGGTGCAAACGGTAGTCATCTTAGCCACTGGAGCAAATGTCTCCTCGTAGTCAATCTTATACTATTGGGAGAAACCACAAGCAACAAAGTGCCTTATACCACTCAATGGATCTATCCGGTCGAGTCTTGATCTTGAAGATCCATTTGTAGCTGACAGGAATCATGCCCGTGGGACAAGGAACCAAATCCCATATCTGAGTCCGCTGAAATGCCTCAAGTTCGACTGTCATGGCCTGTCGCCACTCTGGGTGTACAACTGCCTCACGGTATAACTGGGGCTCCCTGTGGGTGTGAAGGGCTGTAAGAAAGGCCTAGTAGGACGGAGAGTAGGAGGCAACAACAGAGCGTCCAGAAGTGTTAGGAGAAACAGGAGTAAACACATAGTAGCCAAACCTGTCAGGAGAGTAGTCATAGCGATCAGGTGGGTGATATTCGCGCGTAGGGTATCACCGAACTGGGCCAGGATCCACGACCGGGCAGGGGAGAGCAGCTGCAGGTGAAGAGGAGGTACCAGCGGAAACCAACTCAGAGGGAGGAACTGTATAGCGACGAATGTAGACACGCGTGACAGGTGGTGGTGGAGGTGGCGGGGGAGACAGAGGAGGAGGTGGTGGTGGTGGAGGTGGCGGGGAAGATGGAGTTGGAGGAGGCGTGGGTGGGGCAACAGAATACGGAGGTAGAGCGGGGATATAGAGAAGTGATGAGGGCGAAGAGGGTGATGCAGGAGGCAAGGAAAGATCCCGAGACTTAGGAAAAAAGTACGGGATATCCTCAACAAAAGAAACATGACGAGAGACACGGATCCGGCGAGCCAAGGGATCGTAGTAATGATACCCCTTGTGCTCCCGACTGAGCCCCAAGTGAACACACCTAACAGACCTCGTAGAGAGTTTTGTGCGCTCATGGGGAGGAAGAAGAACGAAACAGGTGTAGCCAAACGTGCGAAGAAGAGAGTAGTCAGGTGGGCTGGAGTGAATGTGCTCATATGGAGTGACACCGGACAGAGCAGATGACAGAGTGATATTGATGAGGTGGACAGTCGTCATGATAACTTTAGCCCAGTAGGAGTGAGGAACAGACGCAGAGGGAAGCAAGGCTCGTGCGGTCTCAAGGACATGACGATGCTTGCGTTCGGCAACTCCATTCTGCTCATGGGTGTGGGGACATGACTGCTGGTGAAGAGTGACGTGAGATTGAAGAATCTCACGCATCTCAGAGGAGAGATACTCCTTGGCACAATCAGACTGAAAAGTCTTGATGCATCGACCAAACTGAGAATGTATCATAGTGGTGAATCTCCTATAGATGTAAGGGACTTCAGACCGGTGACGCATAAGATAAACCCAGGTGCACCTAGAGTAGTCATCGATAAAACACACATAATACATGAAACCAGAAATAGATGCAACAGGTGCAAGACCCCAAATGTCAGAATGTACTAAATTAAATAAAGCATCAGATTGGGAAGCACTAGCAGAGAAGGGAAGAGCTAGATGCTTTGCCAGTCTACAACCCGTACAAATAGAGAGAGGGGAGAAGGACGCTCGACCCAAAGCGCCCAAACAAAAAACGCTTTTGAGTCGATCACTCGATATATGACCTAACCTTCTGTGCCACAGGTCGGCATCAGAAGTAACAGACATGACAGATGCAACAGGAACAGAAGACACATATATATGGTCTAACTGGTAAAGTCCTCCTGCTGTACGGCCCAGCCCAATCCTCTGACCCGTCTGCAAATCTTGCACAACACAAATAGAAGGGGTGAAGGTGATAGTCAGTTCAGAGTCACAAAGAGAGCTGATAGAAATCAGATTAATGTTAAGACGGGGGGCATGATGGACATGGGGCAGGGTCAGACGACCAGAAGGATCAGAGGTAGTAGTGATGGATCTATATTGCGGAATAAGAACGAAAGTCCTATCCGCAGTGCGGACCTCCAGGTGAGTGGGAGTAGGAGAACAGTTAGTGAGTACAGTGGAGTCAAAAGTGAGGTGACAGGAGGCACCCGAATCGAAGATCCATGGAGCAGTAGTATCAGAGGTAGCGGACAAGCTGTGAGCAGTCGCAGAGCCGGTGGAGGCTAAGTGGCAAAGGAGGAGCTCCACGAGGCGCTGAAGACAGACCGGTTCAAGCTGAGAAGGTGCAGTGGTAGCAGTGGGGAGCGTCGAAGTCTATACAGTAGCCGTTGTACCACCAAAGTGGCGAAAGGAGGACTGACCACATCTACGGCTCCGTCCACCTCGATCGCTTCATCGATCGTCCCGGGAAGCAGGAGCCCAACGTGATGCTCTCTCATCCGGTCCCCAACGGGGGTTGTGTGAAGGACGTGTAGGACATTCACGCTTCATGTGTCCGGGCTCCTTGCAATAGTGACAGAATACAGGCTCAACGGAGAACCCGGCCGCCAAGACGGTGTCTGAACCAGGAGCAGGTGGAGGAGGACGAGTACCCTGAGTCTGAAGGCGAGTCTCCTCATCAACCAAGGCGAGCAGGGCATCCTCTAGCCGAGGGAGTGGCTCATGGTGCAGGAGCTGAGCAACGATGAAAGCAAAGTCCGACCGAAGCACTGCTAGGAACTGGTGCAGGTGCCCTCATCAAGGTAGCGCTGGAAATTCCTAGAGCGTGGGCAAGCACACCTCTCTGGGATCAAGGAATCCAGCTCATGCCAGTAGGCACTCATCAGACTGAAGAAGTCCTGGATCGTATGCTTCCCTTGACAAGCAAACTACGAGTCACAAATAAACTGATACCGGCGTGCATCGCCGTACAGGAGAAACCAGTCCCGGAGATACTCGCACATCGCACGAGCTGTAAGAAGATGACCGATGGGAGTAAGGAGCGGACGAGCAACGGAGTCCAGAAGATAGGCCTGGATGGCCTGGTTGTGGCGACACCACATAAGAGCGACAGCCGTGACTGCCATGGTAGTAGTCGTGGTGGTAGCAGTTGCAGCAGAGGACGCGGCGCTGTCGGTGGCGCTACTGGTAACAGAGGAGGAACCAGAGGAGACAGCTGGAGGAGGATCATCACCGGTGATGTGACCCCAAAGATCGCGACTGGAGAGCGCGGCCTTGATGGTGAGCGACTAATCAGGCCAGTCACTAGCCGAGGACAACTGAAAGGTGACTGCCTTCAGCGGTGGAGAGATCATAAAGACGGACGACACAATACGAGATGCCATTGAGGAATCTTAAAAGGGAGGAGATATGCGGATGCGAAAGGGGATGTCGGGTGCAAGAGGGGGAGCGGCGTGGGCAGGGGGATCGATGGGGGTTTGCGGGTGCAGGAGGGGGAGCGGCGTGGACTGCAGCAGAGGCAGGAGGAGGCGGAGGGGGTTGCTGCGGGTGATCGGGTGGAATAGGGGGGGTAGCGGGTGTCTGGGAGAAGGAAAGGGGGGCTACGGGTGGTGGGGAGGGAGGGAGAGGTGATCGACTGTGGGTGGCCGGGGAAGGGGGATAGGGCTGCGAGTAGAGAAGGGGGGGGGGGTTGCGGTTGGTTGGGGGGAGGAGAAGGGGGAACACAGGGGGGCTGCGGGTGGCCGGAGGGAAGGGGAAAGGGCTGCGGGTGATCGGGTGGAAGAGGGGGGCTGCGGGTGGCTGGAGGGAAGGGGAGAGGGTTGCGGGTTGCTTGGGGAAGCCTGTCGGGTGGAGGAGAGGGGTCAGGGGGGGTTATCGGGCGGAGGGGAGGCCGGAGGGGGGCTGTTGGGTGGAGGGGGAGGTCGGAGGTGGGCTGCGGAGGTGGGCTGCCGGGTGGAGGGGGAGACCGGAGGTGGCAGCCATCGTCACCGTCGTCGCGCGAGAAAACCCTAGAGCTCTGATACCATGTTAGGAGATGACGACTAGGGTTTGGAGAGAATGAAATGCCTCTCATTCAGGGACTGAAGCCTAATATATATGTACATGTATACCCACACAACCCGACCTGACTGTACATGTAACCCGACCCATCTCTATACATTAACAGCATGAAAGCTAGACTCAAGGGTTGTAAAGCGAATGTCCTCTCTCATGCGGGGAGAACTACACTTATAAAAGCTACTTTGTCTTCTACTCCAATTTATTTTCTGTCCACTTGTGTACTCCCCTTTGCAGTGACAGACAAATTAAACGCTATCCGGCCAACGTGATTTTTGGTGGGGCTTCAACGACGACAAAAAGCATCTCTACTTGACCTCGTGGAGCAAGTTTATGAGGCCTAAAGAAGATGGTGGTCTGGGAATCCGGGATATCGAGCTAGTTAACAAGGCACTCGTTATTAAATTGGGATGGTGCTTCCTGAACAATAACGGGGAACTATGGGCTACAATGCTGCAGAAAAAATACCTTAAAGGAGTTTGCTGGCTGGTAGGCGACGGCAAGAGGATCAATGCTTGGAGCGATCCATGGATCCCCACGATACTGGGATTCAAGCTTCTTAATGTCCTTCACCCCACTGGTGACCTGAAGGTAGCGGACCTTATTGAGGGTGAAGAAAGGAGACGGAAGACCGACCTTTTAACCACTCTTGGGGTCAATCCTATTGCTTCAAGGGCTATTGAGAAAATTCCATTGGATGGCAGTGAATCAGTGCCCGACCGGATGGGATGGATTCGGAACAATTCAGGAGTCTTCTCGGCAAAGTCAGCCTACAAGGAGTTGTATGTCCAAAGAAACCAAGCCTCTACATCGACGGCGAAGGCGACAACGACGACGACGACAAGCCCATGGGTTTGGAAACTCTTTTGGAAAGCCAAACTTCTTACCCCCAGAGTTCATCCATTCATATGGAGGGCATTGAATAAAGCGTTACCAACCCGAGATGAGATCAATAGCAGACTATGCTATGTTGATAATGTCTGCCCGTTTTGCTTGAAGTCGGGATAAGCTTTATCCCACTTGTTCTTCGAGTGCGAGTTTGCGGTTGTGATATGGTTTGGCTCAGATTTGCAAATTGATGTGAGGGCTGTTCGAGATAATAGAGTGGGGGTGGCGGTGGTTATCCGTAATGAGGAAGGTAAGCGTGTGTTCAGCAGTGGCAATGTGCTCTCGGGTTGCACTCCATTAGAAGCTGAAGCTTTAGCTTTTAAGGAGGCATTTGAAGCCCTTTCTCTAATACAATGCTTCAAGGCGTATATTGAGAGAGATAACCTTGGTATCGTTCGGCTTCTGTCGAAGGAGGTTTTGGAACCACCTTGGAGTTTACAAAATATCATCGCTGAATGCAGAAGTCTTCTTCAAAAGCATATTGTCATTAATCCAATTTTTGTTCCGAGAGGAGTGAATGATTGTGCTCATAGACTAGCTGGATCTGTAGTCGACTGTAATCAGGCAATCGTTTCATTTGTTCCCCCTGATTGTATCGCCTCTCTCATTTTGAAGGAGTATAATGGTTTGGACTAGATTAATGAAAATCATTTGGTGACCTCTCCAACCATTAATCGGAACGAGGGTGTAGTTCCTGACGAATCCAATAATCAGGTGCATCCACGGAAAGAATAATGATTGGGGAGTAATCCTTGTTAAAAAAAAAAAACATGGATACAGGATTGAGTCTATAACAACCGTTTGATGAAGATGGTGAATCAAAACCCAATAGACAGCCATGGGTAGGCATTGCGATGATACACCGTGCATCACAATATCTATATAACAAGGGACGTTGTTTTGTGTTGACAATACAAAAAGGATCAATAAGCTGAGAGGGACAAGCTGACTAGACAAAAACAACGCTGATTAGACCAAAATATTTAACCACCCCCTCTCACCCAAGCTGACTAGACCAAACCCTCCCTCCAAACCCAGCTCACCCCCATCAAATCTCTAAAAAAGAAAATTTTTAAAAAACAACTGACTCCCTCACCCCCCCTTTCCAAATCTGGAAATCCATTCACGGCCTGCCCTCTCGCACCCCTCTTTCTGTCGATAAGATCGCCCCCGCCCCGCCCCTCATCGCCCCCCCCCCCCCCCCCCCCCCTCTCTCTCTCTCTCTCTCATCCCTTCCTTCCCCTCACGGTCAGCCAAAATCCCTACCGCGCCTGCTAATTTTCTGTTGATCCGGTTGGTCTCCCTTGCCTAAAATCCCACCCGCCTAATTTTCCGGTCACCCCTCTTTCAGCCGATGAACGACCGTAACAGATGTTGGCTCAATCCGAAGGTTGAAAGGTTCTATACATCTGCTGTTTCTCAACGCATTTCTTTAGACAAAGCCTTCGTTTTTTCATCTTTCTGGATGGTAAATATTTCTCAAAACATGGAGTGTGAATCAAACTCATGTTTGAATTGAAACCGAGATACTTATACAAGTTCTTCCCTTCTGAATCAGATAGATTCATGTAATAGGAGATTTTTCATTCCTTAGCCGTAGAGATATGTGGCCGTGACCCTTTGTCCTGGCCATCGTAGCACGTGTGTCGCCCAGGGCATAAGGAGCCTGATGACTCGCCTAAAATCCTGCTGCCTTCCATGCGGCTCGATTTGGAAGGCAGAGGCTGGAGCAATCGAGGAGGAAATGAATGCGGCCTCCCATGCGACTCGATTTGGAAGGCATGGGCTAGAGCAATTGAGGAGGAAATAAAGGAGAAGCTGATCCGGATCTCAACTGATCATCCCTCCTTTTTAAAATTTTCCTCTTTTCTCTTTCATTTCCTCCAAATTTTTTTCACTTTACTTTCTTCCTTCCATTGCTCCACCCCGTCCGATTTCTTCGATCTTTCTCCCAAATTTAGGTTATTCACTCACCTTATAACGTCAATCCCCCCCTGGCATCACTTACGAGAATCTGATCCGGAACTCCTTCCTTGGCCGGACGTAAGCATCCCATTCCCACCTCTCTCTCTCTCTCTCTGAGATTCTGTTCCTACCTCTCTCGCTCATATTGTTTTCATTGTTGATTTTGCTTTTAATCCCTGATTATCTGTTTCTGCAGTCGTAATGTTCATGGCAGGTTAGGCTCATTGAAGAGAGACTTGATTCAAATCCAGCTCACGCTCCAACGTACCATCTCTCCCTCTCACTCTATTGCAACTTGATCTTCTATTCTTTAAAAAAAAATTGATCCTCTGTTTTTTTTTCAATTAGCAGAGTCTTCACCACCTGACTATATCAAACCCAGCTCATGCTCCAAGGTACTATCTCTCACTCTCACTCTGTCGCAACTTGATCTTCTGTTTTTTCAAAAAAAAATGATCCTCTATTTTTTCAATTCCATGACTTTCATCATGACCTCTGTCTTTTAAGTTGCAGTTATTTTTATACAATAATAGCATACTGTTTTAAAGTTCTAGCTATCATAGCTAAAAGAAAAATGATAAAACTTCTAATCTCTAATATTTGAATGATCCAATGCAAAAATTCTGATTTTTTAATGGATCAATCTTTTTTTTTTTCTGTGAAGAATGTTTTTTCCGTATCCTTATGCAACTGATTTCTAAATGGTTTTTTTCGGATCCATCTCACTGTGAAAGGACTTGCTGTAATTGCATACTTTTAATTTTATTAAAACAAATTGGAGGGGGCATTCATAGAGCGAGCCTCAACTACATGAAATCCATCTCAATGTGTGTGTGTGTGTGTGAGAGAGAGAGAGAGAGAGAGAGAGAGAGAGAGAGAGAGAGAGAGAGCTAAAGAGAGAGATTTTGCTGATTTTTCCTATGAATACTCCGAGTGGGTCATTGCCCAGAGGCTCATTTTGCTGATTTTTTTCTCCGTCAATCTAAAAAAAAATACCTATGTAAATTAAGGCATTGCAATTTGTATTAAATTAAGGTTTTGCTGATTTTGCTGGTTTTTTTTTTCACTTTTCTGTTGTAGCTTGAGATTTTGTTTATTAAATTAAGGTGAGTGCAATTTGTATCGTAGAAAACTCTGATTTTTGAATAGATCAATTTTTTTTTTTTTGTGAAGAATGGTTTTTGATGACCCCTATTTTTGTAAATCCATTGCAAGTGAACCTTATACAAGTTATTCTTAAATGGTTTTTCCAAATCCATTGCCCAAAAAACTGATTTTGATGGCCCCTATTTTTTCTCATTTTGCTGATTTTGTCTTTGAATTCTTAATATATTTACAATGTCATGCAGAGTAATACCTAATAACATAATGTTGTAAAATTTTTAATCTCTGAATTTTGAATAATCCAATTCAAACACCAGATATATATATATATATATATATATATATATATATATATATATATATATATATATATATATATATATATATATATATATATATAGAGAGAGAGAGAGAGAGAGAGAGAGAGAGAGAGAGAGAGAGAGAGAGAGAGAGAGAGAGAGAGAGAGAGAGAGAGAGAGAGAGAGAGAGAGATTTTGTTGATGTTTTCTATGAATACTCCGAGCATGAAATGGGGTCATTGCCCGGAGGCTCATTTTGCTTATTTTTTTTTCCGTCGATCTAAAAAAAAAAAACTTATGTAAATTAAGGCATTGCAATTCGTATTAAATTAAGGTGAGTGCAATTCGTATCACAGAAAACTCTGATTTTTTAATGTTCACTTGAGTGAGAAAAAGGGCGGAAACCTGGCTGTAGAATTTTTTGGGATTTTCCTCGTGGAGATTATGCATGTTTAGAGCAACCTTAGCATCACACCCAATCCTTGTCAACACAATGAAGCTTGGTTTTTGTGTATTTCACATGGCCTGGAGAAGATTTGCAATACATACCAATATAGTTGTTCATAACTTTTGGATATTAGAATTTACTGATTTTACCTAATTTTTTTTAGGATAAGGTGATCATCTTTTTTTGGCTGACTTTTGCTGATTTTTTTTCTTGTTTATTTTGTAAATTTTGCAAAACCATAAATTAACAAAATTTAGCAAAAAATCAGCAAATTTGATGTTCTTGTTGATTTCGCAAAACCTGATTTTTTTTTTGCAAGAGTTCAAGATGATTTTTGCACCGTTCAGAGGTATGGTGGACAACAGCCATGTCAACCTCGATGTCTATTATAAATTATTTTTTCGTTGAATCCTATTTGAGATATTCGATTAAAGGCTTCACTGTTGTACCAGAATTTAAATAACAAATTGTATGGAACATCCATGTTCTCCAAGCTCTTCCGCAATTATTGGGAAGACTTAGGACGGATTCCATTTTCCTGTTGTAGTTCAAGATTTTACTACAGTATGTATTGAAATTCATATCGCAAACTTAGGACGGATTCCATCTTCCGCAATTGTTCATCAAATTAAGGCATTGAAATTCGTATCGCAGAAAACCCATTTTCTGTGATACCCGTGTTGGAACTTGGTGATATTTTCTGTCTTGGACTTGATATGATTGGCCGCTCACCTAGCATCATCCGTCCACATCTTTTCTTTCATTGGGATTGATGGCATGTTTGTTAAAATGACGTGCATTTAAATAAGTCAGTTTAATTTAAATAAGTCGTTTCAATTTAAAAAAATATTTTTTTTGATAGTTCAAATAAAGTTTTTCAAATACTAATTTTGATAAATGATGAGGTTCTTGATTTGACCGGGGGTTATATAGGAGAATTGAAATAAAAAAAAAACAAAAAACAAAAAACAAAAAACAAAAATTGATTGCTCACTATATGTCTTCTGATCATGCTAGCAGCAATTTACCCTTTTTATGGATGCTTTCCAAGAATCAGTCCCTTTTGACGAATATGATTGATGTTAGTTCGATCCGCTATTGTGCCCCCTTTGCAATCTTTTTCTCTAAATTTTTATTCATCGATTGATACACAGGCACACCCATGGCTAACCGAGTCTGAGAGAGAACAACTACGCCGGCTGATTGATTGCCAGAAGCTTTCGTTGGAAGCCTGCGCTCATGCCGCACAGAACAAGAGACTTCCGCTCCAAGTCATTGTCCAAGTCCTCTTCTTCGAGCAGCTTCAGCTTAGGAGCTCAATCGCCGGCTGCCTCCTCATGTCCGACAACCTCGATGGTTCAAGGCAGCTGCAGAGCGGGGTTCATGCTGTACCCTTTGTGCAGCATGAAACATGAGTGATCGAATATCCGTCTGATTGTTCTTGCACCATTTGTTCAGCATGAAACATGAGTGAATGGGCTTTAGTTATGGTTGTGCTTTAGTTTAGGTTGAACTATGCATGCCCATATGGTTTCTGTAGTGGACGCTCTCAATGAAAAGATTATTTTATTTCTTGTCTTGGTGTAGTGATTACAAAGTTCGTCTGAAAGAATGAGAGAACCCGTCCCATAATAGTTGTTTAGACTTGCTCAAACAGCAAGTGGATGCATGAATACTCCCTTTACAATGTGTACAGGCTACGAGATTATTCCAATTTCCAAGCATTTTCAGCTCTTTTGTTTCATAACCGCATTTGTTTGTCAATGTAGCCGATTGGCCATCTTAATTCACATCAGTTCTGGCAATGGCATCAGCAACGAGCAAGCCTTTCACAAACAAGGACATCCCTAGGTTAGGGTTTTCGGTGCGGTCTCTCCAGGCCTCCTCGGACGTCGCCGTCGGAGACTCGGTGGAGGCCAGATGTTGGATCTGGTCAACCTCTTGGGGGGGGATCGAACCCCCTTCCTCCCCTCTATAGATAGGGCATCTCCAGCTTGCCGGATTTTGTTCTCGGAGTTTCGGAGTCGGGCGGCGTTGGCTACATGGCTCGATTGACGGTCTCCGGTCAGTGTCGGGGCCGGATCTACTACCGGATGCAGTTAGGACGTCGGTTCTGACCCCGACGTCGATGTTTCTCCGCCGGTGGGTTTCTAGACCGACTCCTCTGGGCGGTGGCGGTGCGGCGGAGGCGGCTGTTCAACGGTGTTGCAGCAATCTCATCCTCGATTTCTATTAGTTTGATTGGCGGCTGGATCTGACGAAGAGTAGCCTTTCTGAGCGAGACACGGCACAGCACCAGGACTCCTAAATGAATTTAGTAAATACACCAACATCCCATCCTTTGGGGCAGAACATTATAGATGCAAAGAGTTGAAACTACTTTCATGAGCAATATCTAAAAGACCGTGAAAGAAACTCCTAAAAGAATTGAACATTTTAGAACTTGCCATGTGTGACTTCATCATTGGTTTGGCTGGATAAAAGGGTAGACATCAAACCCCAAAGCCTTTCTTTCCTGATACAGTAACATAAAAATTTTGTTACTATTCACAATGTTTTCATATCCAGCAACAAGAAATAGAAACATTTTACAAATGAGAGTAAGTTGAAATTGACTGAAACTGCTTCTATATTTTGCCAATAATAAACAACCAACTCCAATAACATGATGAGTATTGGGAAAACTCTCAACAATAAAATGAGGGCGGAGTTGTCGGTTCGTCGGAACAGGCCGGGTTGGTGTTCAGGGACGAAACTATGTATAGGCCAAGAGGGTCCATGCCCCTCCCCTCAATTTTTTTTTTAAAATTATGTAATAAAAGTCTAAATATTAGAATATAAATTTTTTAGGTTTATACTTTGGCCCCTCTCAAATAAAATTATTATGCTTTGGCCCCTCCCAATATAAAATCATGGTTCCGTCCTTGCCGGTGTTGCCACCAAAAGTTTTTTTGTTGCTGAAGGCGGTCAGGTGTGTTGTCGTCGAATACAACGGTGGGGGTGGGGTGGTGATGTCCGGGGGGTGTCTTGCCGCCAAAGACGGCCCGCAGTATTGCCGACAGATGTGTTGCCGTCGAAGGCGGCCTGTTACAGTGCCGACAGACACATGCATGCACTAGTAATGGGACAAATGACAACCGTAACACCATGTGATAATCATGGTTCCGTGCGGTTGGACCACACAATCAAATACATCGAGCATCTATAACAGAAGTTGATGTGATTGATGCCTGATCGAGCGGTTCATCAACCCCATGCAGTAGAGTTTTTTACTAAAACCAAATCACCATCGGCTAAACTTTAAAATACAGGGCACTGTATAATCCTGTGCATTGCACGGGTTAGAAACTAGTATGTATATGTAATGGGATCGGATTTAGACAGGGTAGGCAGGCTAAATCGGACCTCCTCCCAAACCCGATCGATCTTTTTCAAACAATCCAAACCCATTTAATTGAATTTCAAACCTAACCCAATAAGATCGGGACAGGTAACCCGCTAAACCTGTTTAATTGACATGCCTAATAAGTAAAAACTGGAGCCCAATTTGAAAAAAAAAACTCAAGTACAACTAAAAAACACCATTAATATAAGTGCGTGCTTGTAGTTAGGGGTGGCAATCGGGTCGGGTCATGTCGTGTTCGTGTCGTGTCTAGTCATGTTCATGTCCAAAAACCCCAGACCCGGACCTGACCCGTTTAACTAATTGTGTCTAGATCCTAAACCCGTACCCGACCCGCCAATAAACTGGTAGACCCGATAAGACCCGTTTATCACCCGGACTATTCAGTTTACTCGATCCGACCCAATCCGACTCGACCTGACCTGACCCGAAAGACCTGTTGGTATTATATATTATAGTATCGGATTGCGGGTAGACCCGACCCGACCCGACTCGACACGACCCGTTGAATACTAAACGGGTCTTCCCGAGTCTACCGTGTCCAGACCCTAAACTCGGACCCGACCCGTTTATTAAACGGGTCTATCGTGTCGACCCGTTTATGATCCGAACCCGTTTAATCCTGACCCAGACCGGCTAACTTCATGTCGGGTCGTGTCGGGTCTGCCGTGTCGGGTCCGAAATTGCCAGCCCTACTTGTAGTGATGTGTGTGCGTGGATGGATAGGTACGTGTGTATTCGTCAGACTAATAATACATCATAGATGTCACAACCTAATCTCATCTAGGGCTACAAACGAGGCCCTACTGCCCTGATGCGAGGCCCCTATCGACGTCGCCGGTCTCATATGGCGCCAATTGCGGTACCAACCAAGGAGGTCGACATGATCCCATCATGGGACCTGCATTATATATCTTGGGTCATATTCCCCGGGGGGCCGACTAACGAAATGTGGAAGAGTAATGCCATTTGAACAATCCGCAGCGACAAAAACTTTGACTGACCAGACCCATGCACTGGTGGTGGGACCCTGGGACCAGTACATCGACATTCGCACCAAAGCGGGCCCTACCGCTGGTGCACGGGTCCAGCTTGTCAAAGTTTTTGTCGCTGCCGATTGTCCAAATAGCATGACTCAGTGTGCGGAATGTGATCGTCAGCTCGCCGGCCGACGCTATGACTGTGCAGAGGACGACGCGCCATGGCACGGCCGATTGAATGCGCGACAACGGAGCTCACCCACCCGACTCATAAAGGAACTCATGCGTCTTATTCCCTCTTCAGAAACGACGGGAGAGCAGAATCCAAACTACTACTAATTCCCTACCACAACTCTCGTGCTCTTCTATCAAAAAAAAAAAAAAATTCTAGTGTCCTTGACCTAGGGGTGTAGAAAAAGGAAAAAAAAAAAACCACCAACCCACCCACCCGAAACCGGTCCGAAAGTAACGGCTTGCACCAGAACCCGATTGGTGAATCACACTCAACTTCGACAGACAAGCAATAGGCAATTGCGATGGGGTATGTGAAGAGTCTGTAAACATTTTGTCTGATTGAATATCATGGCTCTTGTTATTATCAGGTAAAGCGGGAGTCGTTTGATTCCTTTGTACCACTTGTAGAAACTGTGTGAGCACCTTGATTCTGCTGCTTTCGTTGGAAAATTACGAGTTATCATTGGACCAAAGGTGGGGTGCATAACATGTACGAGTGCATGCCTCTTCATTTTCTCTTAGAAGATTGTTTTGGCAGGGCATTGACTTACCCTACCACTTTTATGTCGGTATTTGAGTTATATCCTCACTTTTCTAAAAAATTGATTTTCTCTTCCATTTCATCTAAAAAATTGATTTTCTCTTCCATTTCATCACTTGACTCTGAACGGTCGTTAGTCAACAGCCCTTAAATATGATCAAACCATTTTTCCTCGACTACGGTACACGTGTTAACATACATGCCGTTATTAAAAGATTAAAAATAAAAACTCAAAAAAAGAGAGGGGAGGAAGTTGGGCACACAAACAGCCACCCAGAACATCCACATCGTTATTGTCCCCAACTTAATCACATATACGAACCAGTAGGGCATCGATATGGGATTTTATCCGAAAATGCCAAGATGCTATTAGGAGATTTAACCCACAAAATTAACCTCACGGGCAACTATTTTCTATCCGATGTGGTACTAAACATTTGCGTAACTTGAACCGAGCCACACTTCAACAATATCTCACCAACCAATGCATGAACTTTTGGTCATGATCTGAGGAACTCAACCCCTAGCGGTAACTCCACCTCCTGATCAGGAATTTCTCAAGCCTGCTCCATATAGGCGGCCACTAGGAATTTTTCCATGAGCTACTCAACCTCATTGGGTCAAGAATTTTCACTTGAGTCACCTTACCCAGCATGCTCCACCTAAATAACCACTTATCACACGATCTTTGTTCGTCCGAGATGAGCCATCGGCTCTGATACCACTTGTTGCATGGGCACACAAATAGCATGGAACCACTTTGGGCTCACCCATAGCATCGATATTGTCCCCAACTTAATCACCTAGCCCAACCAATAGGGCCTTGGTGTGGAGTTTTATCCGCCTCGATGATATTAGGAGATTTCACCCACTATATTAATCGCATGGGCAACAATTCTCTATCCGATATGGAACTAATCTTTTGTGTGACTTGAATCAAGGACACTCCAACAGAGTAGCTAGGGTTTGGCTTCTCCCTCATATCTGAATAAGGGAGGTCTCTTCCTCCCCTCACCAGGAACGACCAACATGGATGGAGAGGAGGAGGCAGCCATGGATCTGGCACCTTCTCCCTTTGATGTGCCTCTCTTTACCCATGTGGGGGACGACCACTGAAAAGGGGAAGGGGCGTGGATCCGGCCCACCTCCCCCATCTTCTTCTTCAAGAGCCTACTCACAATCCTTAAACAAGCATGTTCACGAGCCCAAACCAAGCCAACCTTTGGTCTGCTTGAGCATGGCCCATTTATTAAACGAGCCTACACTCTACACTTAGGCTTGGCTTGATTAATATCTAATCAAACGAACTCGAACAAGTTTTTATCAAGCTTGTTTGTGAGGTACTCAAGAATAACTTGGTTCATTTGCATCCCTACCAGCATATAAAGTGGTAATATGCCCCCATGCATGTTATGTGTGTAGCACCTATCCAAGCACTGCACGAGTCATGCATCACATTTTTTTTTTGCTGGACCGGCCAAGCGATCAGAGGACAATGTGCTAGACAAGGGCTCAAGGAGGTCGGAAGATCGAGATGGGAGAAGTAGCAGCAGCTAATTATTAATTCCATAATCCCGTGAACATGACATCAAGGGCCGGGATTCGCATGCACAAACAAGGCACAACGGCCTTGAGAGAAAGTTCACTCCACTATGTCCATACCGAGAGTCGAACAGGGAACCTCTCCAACATGGGAGAGAGGAAGTACCACCAGGCCAAGAGCCCATTGGTCGTGCATCACATTTGATGCATAAAATATTAAATATATGAGCTTAACCTAGAGACATTAGCTTGGCGACGCATGTAGAGCCTGGGTGTGCTCAACCTCCGTTCATCAAATGTGATCAACGACATTCGCAAAGCGTGAGCAGGCATATTTACCCACACAACATGTGGCCATGTATCAAACTTAAAGCATTCTTGTAAAACACAATTGTTCAAAGGGTACAACTATTTATAGCCCACATTTTACCTTAGACAGTCCCCATCTAAAGATCACCCCACTTTTTTTTCCCAAAGGCAACCCCCATCCAAAGAACACCACCCTTTTTTGCCTTTGTTGTGCCTGTGAAGATCATCGCCCATTCCTGCCTTTGCCACTTGTCTGTCCCATCCAACCCCTCATCACTGCCTCTTCCCTCCTCCTCGTTCCCTTCTTCTTCCTCCTCCTTCTGCCTCCCCTTCTTCTTCCTTGTCTTTCCCTTTTCCTTGCTCCTCCTCATCTTTTCCTTCTTCATACTAGCCTCATATATTTCCCCTCTTCTTCTTCCTCCTTCTCGAAATAGCGACATGCGACCATTCCAACCCAAGTGAACCTTTTGTGCATTCAGCCATGGAGGCCGAATGCATCTACAAAACATGCATTTGGTCGATCATTCTAATACATTTGGCCTCCAATGGCTGAATGTATTGTAGATGCATTCAGTTTCCAATATAGTTGAATGCACAAAAGATGCACTCGGTCTGAAATGGTCGAGGATTGGTGGTTGTAGGAGGATGGAAGAAGGAGGGGAGGAAAAAGGAGGAAGAAAGAGGAAGGAGGAGGAGGAGGAAGTATGCAAAAGGAAGGCGACGATGATGGTGGGTTTGCTGGCGGCAGCCTGCACGGTAGGCAATTGCAACAGCAAGCACGGGTTGCCCTTAGCAAATGAGCAAGAATGATACGGGGACACATTGGATATTTTTTAAAATGTAACTTAGAGCCGCCTTCGGTTTTTCATGGATTATATATAACATCACCGTTTTCATATTAAAATAACATGAGAAGCCCAAGATAATTTTGGTCTCCAACAAATACCTCAATTGGTAAGACATACAACTCGTGGCCTTGGTCAAGGGTTCGAGCAAGTTCTATGACATATTTCCTCCCGCTCTGTAGTAATGGGCCTCCCTTCGCTTTAGTGGCAAGCCTTCCAACTTGTAGGGTTATTAAACATATGGATATTTCTCTTGCACTTGTGGCAAGTTTCGATCCTTGGTCTATCTTGCATCGATGCTCTAACAGATGATATACTGACCACGTACTTGGTCCCTTCCTCGGGAAAAAAAGGAAAAATTAGGTTTATGTCCAGTATATAGCATCATGGTGAGGTGCAGGACAGCTAATAGTTTTAACTAAGCTTAGGCTTACGGAATCAAAGTCAGTTTTAAAAGTAACCATCTCCCGTGTTTTTTTGCATGTAAGAGAACATTTGCCAACAGTTTTGAAGGACATGTTTTTTTTTAAATGCCAAAAATATCTCTTAGATTCTACCTCATGAATTAACAGTAGATGATAAAGTGACTTTTTTTATGGGCATAGTGGCACAAGATGCGACAGCGATTTTACTGTAACTGCTACAGTGATTTCACCGTGGTTGTTACAATTATTTTGTCATGGCTGTTACAGTAAAATCAATATAGCAATGAGTATCATTTTGTAAATTTTGAGTACCATTTGAAATCACTATAGATGCTACGATAATTATCGTGGTTGCTACAATAATATCACTGTAGCAGTGAGTACTATTTGAATCACTGTAGGGAATTGAGTGTCATTCTATATATTTGAGTATCACAGTGATCACTATAGGGAATTGAGTATTATTTTGCATATTTGAGTACCATTTAAAATCATTGTAGGAATTGGAGTAACATTTTGTATAATTAAATATTATTTTCAAAATGATACTCAATTATATGAAAATGATACTCAATACTATAGTGATTTCACCGTAGCAACGACGATGAAATCACTATAGCAGCTACGGTGATTTGTAGTAGCTACGACGAAATCACTACAGCAGGTACAATGATTTCATTGTAGCTACTACGGTGAAATCACTATAGCAGCTATAGTGATTCAACTATTGGTTTTGATATTGGTCGTTTCGTAAAAATCGGGGACGGTTTTATAGACAATGACTGTTTTTATAAATTTGGTAACTTATACTAACCATATTAGTCATTTAGTAACCAATTAAGTCTTCCATGGGTCGGTTCCTGCAATGAAGAAGCACAGAACTTTTGTAATCGTATTGTAGCATGATTCTCTAGCTTAATATAACTGGTCGGAGGCTGCCTAACCCTTCCTCCTTCTGAAAGTCTTAAAACAAAAACAAAAACAAAAACAAAAACAAAAACAATTAAGTCGTAATTAATATACTGAACCGTAGATCTGGACTAAGTAGATAAAGTTATCGGAACCTATTCCTAAATAAAATCACTAAAATGGACTGTATGCTATTCCCCTCCACCCAAAAAAAAAAAAAACTACCATTATCCTAAGATTTATCATAGGTGCCAAGTGCCTAATTAACTAACATCCCATTAACTAGCCGCACTTTCCTCTCAAAGGGTGGCACGTTCACAGCCTAGCATTAGAAAACTAGCTATGAGTAAGCAAGGACTTACTAAAGAGAGTTTGGATCTCCTCCAGTCGGTCGCTCGGTCGGTGGGCCCATACACATAACAGCTGCACGATGGCAAGCGATCCGAAGTAAATCGTACTCTAACCTACCTATATGCGGCTGTGATGAGCGTCGGGCCCACCGACCGGGCCTGACCGACTGGAGGAGTTCCGATCTCTACTAAAGACTCTTGGAAGTCCATCATATCACACCGAACATGATTCACACCCGACGAGGAGCAAAGAATCAGGGAGAGGAGACAAGGACTTGAGACTCTCACCCACTCTCTTCACCAAGCAACTCCATTAAATTAAACCAAGGGGCCATTGTTTTTTTTTGTTTTTATTCTCCGACGGAGACGGGCTGTTTTGTTTGTACATTTTATTTTAATTATTGGTTGGGATCTAGGGTGAAACCCCTTTTATTTTAATTACTAGTTGGGGGGCGAACCCCCCGCGCCTCATCTTTGAGAGGAAGTCCTCAAAAAAAAAAACCATTAAACCATGGGGGCCTTAGCAAAAATTCAGCGGGGCATACCGGCGGGTGATTGTCTTCATGGATGCTACGGGTGCTCGTGATGCCGTTGTGGTTGGCAATGGCAATTCGAGGAGTCGAGTAGTCTAGCTCGATCTCTTTGCCAACAGCTTTGATCTCAGATGTCAGGGGTTCACATCCAGTGGGTTTCTCGTACAGCCAATGGGGCTGTGCACTGATTGGCTCATCAAGCTTGCGTCTTTAGTGTGGAGTGGTATTAGGAGGATGATTTTCCTCGTGTACTTTCGGGTCTGATCTTTGAAGACCTTTAGGTCATGTTGCGATAGGGCTGGCAATTTGGAACCCGACACGAAGTTAGCAGGTCTGGATCAAGGTTTAACGGGTTCGGGTCGTAAACGGGTCGGGTCCGGGTTTAGGGTCTGGACAGGTAGACCCGGGAAGACCCGTTTAAAATTCAACGGGTCGTGTCGGGTCAGGTCTACCCGCAATCCGATACTGTAATATATAGTACCAGCGGGTCTATCGGGTCAGGTCATGTCGAGTCGGATTGGGTCGGATCGAGTCAACTGAATAGACCCGTGTGGAAACCGGTCTTTATCGGGTCTACCTATTTATTAGCGGGTCGGGTATGGGTTTAGGATCTAGACACTATTAGTTAAACAGGTCGGATCCGGGTGTAGGGGTTTTGGACATGATCCGAAACTAGACCCGACCCGACCGGTTGACACCCCTATGTTGCGATGACCTTCGTCCGTAATACCAAAATTTTTAAAAAAATTCCATTAAACCATGGTTAAGCAAATCTCTCCTCTTTCTTGCAAGTGCTTTCCTTGCCTCCAAACTATTGTTTCATAATTACTTGATTGTTCGTCGGTATGCATGCCAATACACAGAAACCGAATCTAATCATTTCGTTTATTGTATTACTGGGGTCCTTGGTGTCATGTTACTCTAATCGTAGGTTTCTTTATTTTCTTTCTTTTTTAAATAGTGAAGCATGTATGCTTGCTAGCTCTCACCCATGCATGGCTTCACTGATGGAATCTAAATCTTCTTTCCTATTTCTCTGTCTCATCGTTTGTCCCCCCAATTCATAGCCATCGGATGCATCCATACCCGACTAGTGCATCACACTTAGCCCAAACTGGCAGGCAAAGAAGCGGTTATGATTGGCCCAATGACATAGGTTCCAACTTGTATCTGATCACTGCTGTCCCTTTGCCTGCCGATTGGGGCTTAGAGCGATGCACTGATCGGATATGGGTGCAACAGATGACTACGACTTAGGGGGCAGAGAAATGGGGCATAATATTTGGGTTCCCACTAATGATGCATAATTTTCTTTTCTCACCATTAATGAATGAGTAGTGATTCCATAAGGCGTTTGATATGTAAGGTGACGCATCACAGCCATCAGCTCAGGTTGAATATCATTCACTATCGTGTTGCTTGCCTTCGGAGGCTTTGATTCGTCACCTTACGCAAGGGGACGCCTTATTGGATCATTTCTCTTGATGAATACCCCCTTACTCTACAATGGTAAAGATAGTCTATTGATTTTCTAAAATTAAACAACCTGGGTTATAGAGCTAGAATCAGTTGTAAGTAGGGGTGCAACTCGGTTCGGTTTGGGGTCAAAATGAAGTCAATCCGAATTGGATTTGGTCCTGCATATTAGGATATGCTTATTTCCAACTCTTATTTAAATTTTGACCTTTAAATATTAAAAACTAAAAAAGAAATTATCCTTACTAACATTACTATACAACTTTTGATGAATTTCTGCCAATACAATTGATCAGATCATCAAATAATTTCTTTATTTGATAAGCAAGAAGCAAATAAATAACACTACACTCAAATGTTAATAAGAGAATTCATATAATAAAGCATTCAAACGACGTACCATCATATAAAAGCAAGATATTCTAACTTAAAAGATCCAAACATTCCACTTAATATTGTGTTGGATAATATCTTATTTCCTAAACCATTATTGTTCAAGCATAATCAAGAACAACCAAATCACTAGAAATCTATTAGAAAAAGTTTTCCTTCAGATCAGTCATCGGACGACTATGAGTGAAGCTGTTATATTTTATTGTGATTACTATTCTTGGGTTCAACATTTACATGAATAACACAACATATACATATAAGAGTACTCTGGTTTGGATTAGTCCAAGTTGCCCAACTCCTCAACCAGAGCTCAACCTAATTTCAATTCGGGTTGTATTTTTTCAGTCCTAACCCAAACCATTCTTCAAATACATCAGCACAAACTCGCCCAAATTAACTTGGATTGGGCTCTGGTCCAACCCACCCAAGTTGCAGCCTTACCTACGAGTTGTTGAGGTTTTTCCCAAAATGGCCCCCAACTCTCACGAATTGCTAGGAATGGACCCAGTTACTTTTTCCATTACTTTTATGGCCACTCTTTTTGTTTCGGACTAAAGTACCCTCGAAACTTATAAAGGGTTTCACCCCAATTTCAAATGGATCCGACTCCGCTCCATTGATGATCTGTCTCTCCTTTCGGTCGCTGACACTTTGGGGATTCCACAACCACCACCTTCCATCGCTGCCATGTTCGTCACCATCGACCACGGATGGGCACTGCCCTTTTGGTCACTAACGCTTTGGGGAGTGACACGTGGCGCATCCCCATTTCAATGGTCACAATTGTCCCATGGAATGAAACCTAGGGGGATGCCACCATCACAACCGGCTGCCGCCCACCACTGGCCATTGCCGCCCTTGCCTGTTGCCATCAACAACCGGCGGACATTGCCCGTCGCCTCCCTATCGGCCACCACCTGTTTTGTTTGTACAGTTGGAGGACATGTTTTTTTTTAAATACCAAAAATATCCCTAAGATTCTACCTCATGAATTAACAGTAGGTGATAAAGTGACTTTTTTTATGGGCATAGTGGCACAAGATGCGACAGTGATTTTACTGTAACTACTACAGTGATTTCATCGTGGTTGCTATAATTATTTTTTCGTGGCTGTTACAGTAAAATCAATATAGCAATGAGTATCATTTTGTAAATTTTGAATAACATTTGAAATCACTATAGATGCTACGATAATTATCGTGGTTGCTACAATAATATTATTGTAGCAGTGAGTACTATTTGAATCACTGTAGGGAATTGAGTGTCATTATTTAATTTTATTTTAATTACTGGTTGGGATCTAGGGCGAAACCCCTTTTATTTTAATTACTAGTTGGGGGGCGAACCCCCCGCGCCTCATCTTTGAGAGGAAGTCCTCAAAAAAAAAAAATCTATTAAACCATGGGGGCCTTAGCAAAAATTCAGCGGGGCATACCGGCGGGTGATTGTCTTCACGGATGCTACGCGTGCTCGTGATGCCATTGTGGTTGGCAATGGCAACTCGAGGAGTCGAGTAGTCCAGCTCGATCTCCTTGCCAACAGCTTTGATCTCAGATGTCAGGGTTCGTATCCAGTGGGTTTCTCGTACAACCAATGGGGCTGTGCACTGATTGGCTCTTCAAGCTCGCGTCTTTAGCGTGGAGTGGTATTAGGAGGATGATTTTCCTCATGTACTTTCCGGTCTAATCTTTGAAGACCTTTAGGTCATGTTGCGATAGGGCTGGCAATTTTGGACCCGACACGACCCGACAAGAAGTTAGCGGGTTTGGGTCAGGGTTAAACGGGTTCGGGTCGTAAACAGGTCGACACGATAGACTCGTTTACTAAACGGGTCGGATCCGGGTTTAGGGTCTGGGCACGGTAGACCCGGGAAGACCCATTTAAAATTCAACAGGCCGAGTCGGGTCAGGTCTACCCGCAATCCGATACTGTAATATATAGTACTAGCGGGTTAGGTCGGGTCGAGTCGGATTGGGTCGGATAGGGTCAACTGAATAGACCCGTGTGGTAACCGGTCTTACCAGGTCTTATCGGGTCTACCCGTTTATTAGTGGATCGGGTACGGGTTTAGGATCGAGACATAATTAGTTAAACGGGTCGGATCCGGGTCTAGGGGCACGACCCGAAACTAGACACGTCACGAACCCGACCCATTGACACCCCTATGTTGTGATGACCTTCGTCGTTAATACCAAAATAAAAAAATAAAAAAATCCATTAAACCATGGTTAAGCAAATCTCTCCTCTTTCTTGCAAGTGCTTTCCTTGCCTCCAAACTATTATTTCTTAATTACTTAGTTGTTCGTCGGTATGCATGCAAATACACAGAAACCGAATCTAATCATTTCGTTTATTGTATTACTGGTGTCCTTGGTGTCATATTACTCTAATCGTAGGTTTCTTTTTTTTCTTTCTTTTTTAATAGTGAAGCATGTATGCTTGCTAGCTCTCACCCATGGCTTCATTGATGGAAATTAAAACTTCTTTTCTATTTCTCTACCCCATTGTCTGTCCCCCTGATTCATAGCCATCTGATGCATCAATATCCGACTAGTGCATCACACTCAGCCCAAACTGGCAGGCAAAGAAGCGGTTATGATTGGCCCAACGACATAGCTTCCAGCTTGTATCTGATCATTGCTGTCGCTTTGCCTGCCGGTTGGGGCTGAGAGCGATGCACGGGTCGGATATGGGTGCAACGGACGGCTGCGATTTAGGGGGCAGAGAAATGGGGTATAAGATTTGGGTTCCCACTAATGATGCATAATTTTCTTTTCTCACCATTAATGAATGAGTAGTGATTCCATTAGGCGTCTGGTATGTAAGGTGACGCATCACGGCCATCAGTTCAGACTGAGTATCATTCACTGTCGTGTTGCTTGCCTTCGACTCCTGTAATCCGTCACTTTACGCCAGGGGACACCTTATTGGATCATTTCTCTTGATGAATACCCCCTTACTCTATGATGGTAAAGATAGTATGTTGATTTTCTAAAATTAAACAACCTGGGTTATAGAGCTAGAATAAGTTGTAAGTAGGGGTGCAACTCGGTTCGGTTTGGGGTCAAAATGAAGTCAATCCGAATTGGATCTGGTGGTTGTAGGATATGCTTATTTCCAACCCTTATTTAAAATTTGATCTTTGAATATTTAAAACTAAAAAAAAATTTATCCTTACTGACACTACTATACAACTTTTGGTGAATTTCTATCATTACAATTGATCAGATCATCAAATAATTTTTTTATTTGATAAGCAAGGAGCAAATCGATAACAATACACTCAAATGTTAATACGAGAATTCATATAATAAAGCATTCAAATGACATACCATGATATAAAAGCAAGATATTCAAACCTAAAAGATCCAAACATTTCACTTAATATATCGTTCAAGCATAATCACGAACAACAAAATTACAAGGAATCTATTAGGAAAAGTTTTCCTTCAGATCAATCATCGGATGACTATGAGTGAAGCTTTACATTTTATTGTGAGTACTATTCTTGGGTTCAACTTTTACGTGTATAACACAACATATACATATAAGAGTACTCGGGTTCGGGTTAGTCCGGGTTGCCCAACTCCTTTACCCGAGCACAACCCGATTTCAATTCGGGTTGTATTTTTTTCATCCCTAACCCAAACCATTCTTCAAATACATTAGTACAAACCTGCCCAAATTAACTCGGATTGGGCTCGGGTCCAACCCACCCAATTTGCAGCCCTACCTACGAGTTGTTGAGGTTTTTCCCAAAATGGTCCCCAACTCTCACGAATTGCTGGGTTTGGACCCAGTTGTTTTTTCCATTACTTTTATGGCCACTCTTTTTGTTTCGGACTAAAGTACCCTCGAGACTTATAAAGGGCTTCACCCCAATTTCAAAGGGATTCGACTCTGCTCCATTGATGATTTGTCTCCCCTTTCGGTCGCTGACACTTTAGGGATGCCACAACCACCACCCGCCATCTCTGCCATGTTCGTCACCATTGACCACCGATGGGCATTGCCCTTTCGGTCACTGACGCTTTGGGGAGAGACACATGGCGCATTCTCATTTCAATGGTCACGATTGTCCCATGGGATGTAACCTAGGGGAATGCCACCACCACAACCGGCTGCTGCCCACCATCGGCCATTGTCGCCATTGCCCGTCGCCATCAACAACCGGCGGACGTTGCCCATCGTCGCCATATCGGCCACCACCTGTGGTGGCCGGTGGAGCAGCGAGTCTGTAGTAGAATGCATCAATGCATTTCATTGTATGCTGGTGCATCAAGGGACTCTCATTTCCATCTCTCATTTCTTCCCTCTTGTTCATGTTTTTATATTACATCCATCCAATCTTCTATTAAAAGCTACTAGTGGTGTGGACTTCATTTATCCTCGCCTTTGGATAGACTCGTAGAGGACCACCCGAGGATTGCAACACCTCCCGAATCGCTAAATTCCGATGAGAAACGGAGAACGTATGCCTTGTCAAACTTGCCTCTAACTCTTATTTCCTCCCTCTTGTTCATTATTTTTATATTACATTCATCCAATCTTCCATTAAAAGCTACTGGTGGTGCTGACTTCATTTTATCCTCATATGTGGATGGTCTCGTAGAGGATCACAGGAGGATCGCAACGCCACTGATGCCATAATCATTGAATTCCGATAAGAAATGAAGATGCATGGCACGTCATGTCGAAGTTGTCTACGACTCTCATTTTCATCTTATATTTTTCTTTGTTGACGTAGTAGAATGCGCCGAAGTATTTCATTGCAGCACCACAGTAGAATGTCGACGCATTTCACTAATATGCCTCAATAGAATGTGACGATGCATTTCATTATGCACCGGCACAAATGATTCCAGCTTTCATTTTTATATTTTATTTCCTCCCTTTTATTCACTGTTTTTACATTATATATACGTAATCTTCCATTAAAAGTTACTAGTAGTGCTAACTTTATTTTATTCTCGCCACTAGATGGCCTCGTAGAGGATCACCTAACGATCGCAAGCCTTCAGAATTACTGAATTCCGATGAGAAATGAAAAAGGTATGTGTGCCGAACTTGCCTTGTGCTCTCATTTCTTTCCTCTTATTGACTATTTTTATATTACATCTATTCAATCTTCCATTAAAAACTACTGGTAGTACTGACTTTATTTTATCCTCGCCTCATGGTCTTGTAGAGAATCACCCAAGGTTCGTAATGCCTCTGGAATCACTGAATTCTGATGAAAACGAAGAAGGTATGTCATGCCGAACTTCCCTCATGCACTTATTTTCATATCTCATTTCTTCCCTTTTGTTTAGTATTTTTAATTTATATTTATCCAATCTTTCCTTAAAATTTAAGGGTGATACTGACTTTATATTTATCCAATCACCCGAGGATCGCAACGCCTACAGAATCGCTGAATTTCGATGAGAAAAGAAGAAAGTATGGCGTGCTGAACTTACCTTCGGCTCTGATTTTTATCTCACATTTCACTTTGTTGATGCAGTAGAATGCGCTGGAGTGTTTCATTATGGCACCAAAGTAAAAAGTGCCAGCACATTTTCCTAATGCGCCTCAGTAGAAAGTGCTGGTGCAATTCACTGTGTGCCAGCGTAAATGATTCCAGCTCTCATTTCCATCTCTCATTTTCTCCCTCTTATTCACGTACTGGTTTTACATTTCATCGATCAAGTCTTCCATTAAAAGCTACTAGTTGTTCTAATTTTATTTTTTCCTCGCCTCTAGATGATCTCGTAGAGGATCACCAGATGATTGCAACACCTTCGAAATCGATGAGTTCTGATGAGAAATGAAGAAGGTATGTGGTGCCAAACTTGCCTCCAGCTCTCATTTTCATAACTAATTTCTTCCCTTTTGTTCACTCTTTTTACATTACACTCATCAAATGTTCCATTAAAAGCTACTAGTGGTGATGACTTTATTTTATCATCACCCTTGGAAGGTCTCGTAGAGGATTGCAATGCCTCAGGAATCACTGAATTTCGATAAAAAACAAAGCAGGTATGTCATGCTGAACTTGTCTTCGACTCTTATTTTTATTTCTCAATTCTTCCCTATTGTTTACTATTTTTACATTACATCAATCTAATCTTCCATTAAAATCTATTGATGGTTCTAACTTCATTTTGTCCTCATCTCTAGATGGTCTTATAGAGGATCATCCAAGGATCGCAACGCCTCTGAAATCGCTGAATTCTGATGAAAAACAAAGAAGGCACGTCCTGCCAAACTTTTCTCCTGCTCTTATTTTTATCTTGAATTTCACTTTGTTGATGCAGTAGAATGCACTTGAGTATTTCACTACGGCACTGTAATAGAATGCACCAATGTATTTTACTAATGCACCTTAGTAGAATACATCGACGTGTTTTATTGTGTGCCAGCTTTCATTTCCATCTATCATTTCCTCCCTCTTACTCACTATTTTTATGTTACATTTATCTAATTTTTTATTAAAATCTACTAGTGGTGCTGACTTTATTTTATTCTTACCAATGGATGGTGTCGTAGAGGATCACCCAAAGATCAGTACGATTTTGGAATCGCTGAATTCCGAGGAGAAACAAAGAAGGTACGTGGTGTCGAATTTGCCTCCTGCTCTCATTTTTATTTCTTATTTATTCTTATTTTTATATTATATCCATCCAATCTTCCATTAAAAGCTATTTATGGTGCTGACTTTATTTATCCTCACCTCTGGATGGTCTCGTAGAGGATCACCAAGGATCGCAACTCCTCCGAAATCACTAATTCCGATAAGAAACGAAAAAGGTATGTATTACCAAACTTGCCTTTGGCTCTCATTTCCTTCCTCGTTCACTATTTTTACATTGCATTAATCCAATCTTTCATTAAGTGTTATTGGTGGTGTTCACTTCATTTTATCCTCGCCTCTAGACGGTCTCATAGAGGATCATTCGATGATTGCAACGCCTCTGAAGCTGAATTCTGATGAGAAATGAAAAAGGCACGTGCTAAATTTACCTCCGGCTCTCATTTTCATCTCACATTTCACTTTGTTGACATAGTAGAATACACCGAAACATTTCATTGTGGCACCGTAGTAAAATCTTCCTGTGCATTTACTAATGTGCCTCAGTAGAATGCACCGATGCATTTCACTGTGTGTCTGTGCAAATGATTCTATCTTTCATTTCCTCCCTCTTGTCCACTGTTTTTAAATTACATCTATCTAATCCTTCATTAAAGCTACTAGTGGTGCTGACTCTATTTTATTCTCGCCTATGGATGGTCTCGTAGAGGATCACCCGAGGATCACAACGCCTCCGGAATCATTGAATTTCGATGAAAAACGAAGAAGGTAAGTCGTGTCGAACTTATCTCCGACTCTCATTTCTTCCCTCTTGTTCACTCTTTTTACATTATCCGGCAAACGACTTCTAGGATGGAAAGACAGTGGGATTTAAGATTTAGACGACTACTTGGAGTTAGTTCCAGTGAACCTTTGAGATGATTTTGGAGCCTCAAGGCTCTAATAGGTGATCTATTAGGTGAAGATCACGACATTTTTAAGAGAAAATCATTAGGAAATTGGCTACCGCCGCCGCCGGCCACCGTCCACTTGTTGTCGGATCGATGGCAAGGGCTCACTAAGTACTTCAAGCAATGCAAGAATGTCGGTGACGAAAAATGACACCAACCCAATGATCTCTATTGATGAGGGATGCTAGACGCGAGAAAAAATTCGAACGGAGAAGATGAACATATTTTTTTTACTTTTTATCTATTATGTTATAGCCTTTAAGGATAAATTTTTTTTTTGAGAAATCCCTCTCGGAGAATGAGGGGGGGGTTCAGCCTGGACCCCTACCTGTTTATTAAAAAAGAAGAAGGAAAATAACACTACTCAAGAGTTGCTATTACAAAGGTTCAACTGAAAACTCCTGGCACCCGCCAAAGCGCAGGACGCCCAAAGATGGATGAACGACCTCGTCATAAGGATGATCCTATCCGTCGGTAAAGCCTTGAAGATCCTCCAGTTCCTCTCCAGCCATAACAACCACGAGATCCCGATGGCTAGCATATCCCACCCATAGCGATCTGGATCCTTAAAGCGCCTAGGGCTAGAAAATACAACAGTTGTTCGGATGTGACATTTGACACGTGTTTAGGGCTAGAAAAATAATACAAAAAACAACCGCATCTATTTCTAGCAATACGTGTGAATTGGGGGCCATTATGGGAAAAACCTCACGAGTTGTTACATCTATGCATATTGCATACATGTTTTTTTTTTATTTTGTGTAGAAGCACCATGCATGCATCTTGGAAGCACAGTGACAGCGACTCCACACGAGAAATACTGTTCAGCCCTAAGGTTTTTTCAATTCCGTTCAATACGTGGCTATGTGTGAGTGGTGGTTGAATCTCACTAGTGACATTTAAAAGAGTTCATATCTCCTCCAGTAGGTTGCCCCGATCGGTTGGCCAGGCGTACATCATAGCCACAAGCAGTCCGCTGGAGTAGATTCTTTTTTTTTTTTTGGTAAGCTGGAGTAGATTCACTTTCGAGTCGCTTGCTATCGTGAGGCTGGGATGAACGGGCCCACCAACCGGGCCAACCGACTGGAGGAGATCTGTACTCCATTTAAAAAGTCAATACTGCCCTTCTGTTCTCTAACACCGCCATTCGTACACGGCCACGTCAATCGGTCGGGCTTGAATAGCATTTCTCTGACTCCACATTGGTAGTTGGTGCGGTTGACTCGCAGTGGAGAAGAAGCTTCCGGATCTTGGTAAACAGGTCGGCAAAGACTCGGTTGGGTTTATATTGACGGGTGATCGACTGGTTGACTAGCGGATCCGTGTGGATCCGCTTTGTTAGTGTGTAGTGTGTACAGTCGCAGCACACAGTTTCAAAGGGCATTTTAGTCTTCCGATTGATTTTGTTTCGTTTGATACACTGCCGGTGAGTTTTGATATACAAATTAATTGCTCGTATTCCTGAAAAAACTAAAAAAATTAATTGATCATGCCGCAGCAAAAGCACTTCAATGTTTTATATATGAATTTGTTACAATAAAACCAACGGCGCTGATTGATTATGCAAATATCACATGGATGATGTTGACATGCAATCATATGCCATGAAAATGGATGTTCTTGATTTTTCTAAACAGCGTCTCCGATTGATTATGCTGCCATGTGGGATCCAACCAAGCGAGTGGTGAAGGGCTCGATCAAGCAGGCAAGCAAAATTCCTTTCGCTTGGTTAAGCGAGAGGCTAGGTAAGCTCATGAGTGCTATACATGGGGCATGTGAGTTTCACCTTCCACTGAGTCCCGGTTGTAAAACCGCACTTAGTTCATGGCTTGCATCCAGATGTTAGATACCCACTCGTCCCAAAACCCGAGTCGTAAGGGGAGGTCCACATAGGGTATATGAAGACATTATATCACTGCCCAGTTCCTGATATGGGACTAAACCCAACAATCCTCCCTTCACACTCGGCTAGGGCTAAGCAACCCCTAGCCCCCTTTCTCGTGCACATGTGCAGGGGAAGAGGTGCAAAAGAGCTTGACTAGTATCCGGCTAGGCAGAACCTCGCTTTGATACAATTTGTAGATATCGTCATGCCCCAAAATCCAGGTCATAAGGGGAGGTCCACATAAGACACCATCGCTCAGCTTCTAGCCGATGTGGGACTAAACCCACCAATCCCCCCCCCCCCCCCCCCCCAACAGAAGAGGCTAGAGTTGAACAACCGCCAGCCACCCTCTCGTGCGCAGAGACCAGGGGAGGAGGCACACCTCCGGGCACAACCTAACTACTCCTTGGCATGAATAAGTCCGACTGGGCGGAACCCTATCTGATACCATTTGTAGATACCCTCTCACCCAAAACCCGAGTCATAAAGGAAGATCCACAGAGGGTATATGAAGACACCACCACCTAGCCCCTAGCAGATGTGGGACTAAATCCAACAACAGTACCTACCATTGCCAATCGCTGATGCCAAACTGTAGAGGATATGAATTCATAGGACACACATCGTGGCTACTGATTCTGCATCCCACAGCTGTGGTTGCGAGCTCCAACGGTCTCCTATACAATCCATTCTTCGAAATTGTAACGAAATAAAGTGGACACAAGTTAAAAATGCAACTCCAATGGGCTCCCAAACCTTTCGCCACAGTGTGTTTTTCCTATTGCTCTCGCTAGGACTGACCAGACGAGTAGGGAAGAGATTGATCATGGATCCCCCTGGTTTGAATAAAACAAACCATTTTATTGTTAATCTCACAAAAAAAAAAAATCCCCCCTTACTTCGTTGGCTCGTTTGAAATGCTACCATTGCATTGGGTCTTTCCAAAAATTAAGGGAGAGATTTGAGAAACCCGTTGGAGTGTTCTTCAATTCCCATTCCATACTTGGCCTACATAGCAGCTAGGAGTCCCAAGAATAGGGACGGCAATTAGGAGCACGTTAGAGATGCTCATACCAGCCTTTTCGTTAGGGATTAGAGTCAAACTAGCGCGGGTTGTCCTTTTTTTTTTTTTGTTAATGTGGTCGCTAAGTTCCCCGACAACAGATTGGTGGGGTGAAAAGGATGAGCAAAAGATACATTTCGCCTAAGGTCCCTGATCAAAAGATCGGTTTGGTTAAAAGGGATACCAAAACTCCAAAATACCCTCACATCGGCCTCCCCTTTCTCCCGAGCATCGGTGGCAGAGACGGGTGCGAGCAACGATGTCGGAGGCAGGCACTAGCAGTGGAGGTGGCGGAAGCGGGCGTGAGCAGTAACCTCAAGTTCCAACTACACGACAACGAGCAGCGAAGACGAGAAGCGACGGGGGCGAAGAGGTCCGGTTTAGGATTTCGAGGTCTAGGGTTCAAGCATTCACCTATAGATCTTTGGGTTTAGGGTTCGGTATAATTTTAGAAAGGAGTGGTATGATGTACGCTGAGGGGGTATCGGGGTATCACAATTTGGCTGTCCTTTAGCCTAATTGGTCTTTTGACCAGGGACTCTCACTAGGTATATACCGTAGCGGAACCCTCATTCTTTATTGTGGTTGCAGAAAAGGCTTGTGTGTTTTCAAAATTGTTCTAAAAGGTGGGGGTTTCATGTAAAAATGTACCCTGGCAAAAAATCATTTGAAACCAGAGTGGACAATGAAAAGGCCAGTGATAACCAACTCTCCCCAAAGTCACAAAGCGCACGTGACGCCAGCACGTGGATAGCCTGTAAAGCCATTCCCCCCCTCGACCCGCCCTCCGCTCTGCTCTTTCCACTGAACCGCACTAGTCGTTGGTTCCACTCCTCTTCCCCCTCCTCTCTCTCTCTCTCTCTCTCTCTCTCTCTCTCTCTCTCTCTCTCTTTCTTCTTCCATACCCCCTCAAACCTTGAAACCCACCATGAATCCAGACTCCCCACATCCTCTCACCCTAAACTGATCAAAAAAACCCACCACCATCAAAAATGGCACCTTTGTTGTCCCCTCTAATGCCCTGCTTCCACCTCCTCCTTCTCTTTCTTCCCTTAATCTTGATCACCGCCGACCCCTCCGCCGCCCAGCAGCTCTCCCCCTCCCAGTCCAAGACCCTCCTCCGCCTCCAGAGCATCCTCGAGTCCCCCCCGGCCCTCGCCTCCTGGACCCCCTACACCGCATTCTGCTCCCTCCCTCCCTCCCCCTCCCTCTCCCTCTCCTGCTCCGACGGCCGCCTCACCCGCCTCGCCGTCGCCGGCGACGGGCCCCGCCCACCCCTGTCCCTGGCGTTCTCCGCCGACTCCCTCTTCACCACCCTCTCCCGCTTCCCGAACCTCACCGAGCTCTCCCTCGTCTCCCTCGGCATCTGGGGCCCCCTCCCTGCGAAGCTCCACCGCCTCTCCTCCCTCCAGACCCTCAACCTCAGCGCCAATCACCTCCAAGGCGCGATCCCGCCGCAGATCTCATCGTTGCCCGGCCTCAAGAGCCTCGTCTTAAGTTGGAATTCCTTCAATGGAACAGTTCCCGACCTCAGACCCTTGATGCTCCTCGAGGAATTGGACCTCGGCGGGAATCTCCTCGGACCCGAGTTCCCGTCCCTCCCCAGGAGCCTTTCGATCCTCGTCCTGCAAAACAATAGCTTTCGCGCCGGTATCCCGTCGGATCTCTCATCCTTCAATCAGCTCCAGAATCTGGATGTGTCTTCCAACCGGCTCATCGGGCAGGTCCCGGCGTTCTTGTTCTCCTTACCCTCTATTCAACACTTGGACCTCTCCGGTAACCTGCTGGCCGGAACTCTTCCGGTTAATCTGCTCTGCGGCGATGGGCTTGAATTTGTTGATCTCTCGAGCAATCGTTTGGTTGGAAGCTTGCCTTCATGCATCCGGACTAATTCTTCGGGCCGGGTCGTGCTGAATTCTTGGAACTGCCTGTCGTCGGGTGATCCAAGGTACCAGCACCTGAATTCTTATTGCAATGACGGGGCACTGGCCGCAATCTTGCCTCCGGTCGATAAGAAGGGTGGGTCGAAGAGCAAGTTGGGCCTCATAATTGGCATTGCTGCGGCGCTCGTGGTTGGGGTAGCAGTGTTGGGATTATTGTTGTTCATGGTTTTGAAGAGAAGAGGGTCAGGGATCAGAGAAAGTAACTTATTACAGAAGCCCTTGAAGGGAAATGCTTCGATCCCGATCACTCCAAGGACTCCCGCCGACGCAAGTAAGATCATCCACTCTTTCATCCACTGATACTCTATTGATTTTAGAACTGAATTTCGACTTCGTCGATGATCCGATGCATATTTACTCGTCGAACCAAATTCCAATTTCTTGTAGGGCACATGTCTCAAGCGGTGAGGATCGGTACTCTTGGGCTGACGCCGTATCGTGTTTTTACAATGGATGAACTCGAAGAAGCGACCAATAGCTTTGACCCATCGAATTTGATTAGAGAGGGTCCGCAAGGGCAGGTATGAAAGTGAAGTTTGGGTGCTAATAATAAGATGGAAAATTTGATCTCTAGTACTTTGTGAAGAAAAATCAAAATTGATTTAAACCCATAACTTTCGATGATTGACATAACCGTAAGAAATGATTACTGATTTTTGCCTTAAGCAACTAGAATTGGAGGATTGAAATCGACATAACTTCTGATTGATCCTTCTTTCTTTAGTACTAAAACTTTCTAGACCACCAATCCCCAGTTATAGTGGGATTGGCAATGAGAGTGTTTCTCTGAGTGTCTGTAACGAAGATCATTAGGAAACTTCATATGATCCACCATCTTACGGCACCCAGATCTTCAGCAAGTGGTGTTAAGTTTTAATCGAACATCGAAACACGGAGACATTTATATGCCACTGTTGAGGTAAATGAGAAGAGAGAAGATTCGAAATTTTCTTTAACATTCTGACCCGAAAGAGGGTGTGGGTCCATGTACAGATCTGTTTGGGAGTAGGAAATGGATATCCAAAATTAGCTGGAAATTACTTTGACAATATGTATCTTTCTTTCTAAGTCAAAGAAAAGAGTTGAATCCAAATAAAAGATATCATAATCCATTAGTAACAAGGAGTAAGTCAATGTCTTTGAGAGAGTATAAACTATTCCATGCATGTGAGGGTAACGTCATACAGACGTATCAGTCTCCGTAAAAATTTTATAAAGATTGTTTCTTCAATCTTAAGGACTTGTCTATTGACTCTATTTAGACATTTCTTAATCAATTTAACGTCAATATCCTGCTATTAGGTATCGGCTGATGCATGATTCTCCACTGAGCTTGATCTATAGGTTCATGTTAGATCTTTCAATGACGAGGACAGTCTAATTTGAAGTTCCACATCTTTCTGAATTGTCACTCTTCTATTTAATCTTGTTAGATACCCTCGCACCTCACAAAACCGGCTTGTAAGGGGAGGTCCACAGGGGGTATATTAAGCGGGTGATGGGTGCCTCCCTTACCGATGTGGGACTATCCGTTAACACTCCCCCTCACGCGGAGCACGCATGGCAAGGATCCTCCCATGCGGAGCATGCATGGCAAGGCACGATCGGTGGGGAGCACCCGGAGCAGGAGCAGGAGACAGGCTAGCTCTGATACCATGTTAGATACCCTCGCACCTCACAAAACCGGCTTGTAAGGGGAGGTCCACAGGGGGTATATTAAGCGGGTGATGGGTGCCTCCCTTACCGATGTGGGACTATCCGTTAACAAATCTAATGAGCTTATTTGATAATTATTATTATTTATGCTGGATTCTCTATCGCATACGAGTTTTGAGGTTCACATTTAGATCTTTCAATGACAAGGAAGTTCTTTCTGAATCATCACTCGTCACTTGAAGCTAAAAAATTTTCTTTTTGATCACTACTATTAACTCGAAGAATTGTTTCTGGCATTTTAGTTCTACAAAGGTTGGCTCCGGGATTGTTCCACGGTTGTAGTGAGATGCATGAAGTCAAAACAGAAACACTCACCTCAGAGCTTAACTCAGTACATGGATGCCGTCTCAAAGCTCCGCCACTGTCATCTGGTCAGCATCCTCGGACATTACATCGATAGCAGCCACGACAATGATAACAGCACAACCACCATCATCTTTATTGTTTACGAGCACGTCTCGAATGGGACACTGAGGAGTCATCTCACTGGTAATAAGAACAGGGAATGTTCTTTGCTCTCCATGATTTCGATACGAGGATTTTGATCAATGCTTTGTTTTTGTTTCTCGGGCTTGGCAGAATGGAGGAAGCGCGAGATGCTGAAATGGCCGCAGAGAGTCGCTGCTGTTATCGGGGTCGCGAGGGGAATCCAATTCTTACATACAGTAACTGTACCTGGTGTTGTTGGAAATGATCTGAACATGGAAAATATTCTGTTGGATGAAGTTCTCACAGCAAAAATCAGCAACTATAATCTTCCGCCAATGCCGAAGAATAAGAATAACAAGGTGGGTACTCAAGGCTTGGTTCTTTCCTCCATATTTGGCTGTTAACTGAATTTTCTGTATATCTATCAGATGTATTCGGGAAACCCTTTCAGTCCAACGGAAGACAGTGATCTTGGCAGGTAAGACTTCTTGTCAATATGATTTCAGTATCATGAACTTTGTTGTCTAGACTCTAGACTACACAAGGAAAAAGACCCCAAAAATGATGAAGGTATAAGAATCACCTAATTAAAGGCACTAGGCTGAAATCAAGATTGAAGGGTCTGAAAAAGGGGGACGGGACCACAAAAATTTGTACAGGAGTTGCGGGAAGCCATTTGTGGGAGCAAATGATGGGAGGGTGAGGACCAAGCTAGGATTAACCATCATCCTCATCATCATCCTAAGTATTATCCCATCAAGATGGGGTTGACCATAAGAAAGATTGACAAGTTTTTTAACTGTCTATCGAGTGTCAACCTAACCTAACGTCAAAAATCTGACGAAAACCAACTTGGCAAGATAGGGGTATTTGACAAGAAAACTAAATTGGGAGTTGGCGGGTGGGGAGACCTACATTATTGGCTACACAATTTATGCTCATCCAACCAGGGGGCAACCCTTCAATTTCCCCCTAGACTAAGAGCATCTCTGACAGGCTCCTTAGTTTTTTCGCCAAAGTAGGGAGCGAAATGCCATGTTCTACCCTCCAACATCCGCGCCAACACCTTTGCTAATCTGGCTTCTTGCTATCTCGCTCGCCACATCTGGCGAGCGAGCACCGCTCGCTACAACGTGGGATCCCCATATCTCCAACATAAACAATAAAAAGGATTTAAAAAATCTACAAAAATGTTCAAAAAATGCGAAAATTTTGGTTAAAAAATCCAGAGTACGGAGGCTATTGGAGTTGTCTTTCAAGAATGGCTCCCTATTCTAAGGAGAACACCATCTTTCCCTACTTTTGGCACCCTAGTTTAGGGAGGCTGAATGGCTGATGGAGATGCTCTAAGAAAGAGTCCAGATGAAGAGGATAAAATGTTAGATTTGATACGGGGAATTGAATTTATCTTTGTGGCTCAAATTATAAGTCAAGCAACTGAATTGAAACAACATTCCCACATCGAGCTGGGATTTATGCAAAGTAGAATACGCGAAGCCAATCCCATAAACGATCCAGTATACAAATTTGAGATTCAAATAAGTAAAATTAGGATGGATTTCGACCAATTTTTATTTAAAATCCGGCCCCATTTTTTCTTCTCGTGTTGCAGTCTTTGCAGTTTGGAGCATGGTGAGAAAGAAGATGTATATCAGCTGGGTCTGATCCTCTTAGAAGTTATCACGGGAAAACCTGTTGAATCCCAGAATGAATTGGATAAGCTGAAAGTTCAGGTACATTGCTTTTGCCCTCAATGTGCATCTGTGATTATTGTCCAAATTCATCATTTTGGTACTACATTCGATCTTGTTAAGGTACTAATTAATTTTTTTTTAGTTAGCTACTTGGCAAGATTAACGTTGTAGTGAAATATAAATATTGAAACATATAAGCAAGGAATCATTGATGAACTTTCTCATTTTGGGAAGCATTCCCTTTTTTTTTAAGGTCAATATTTTAGAAAACAAGTAAAGTGGAAAGGAATAAACAGTGGCAGCCAATGGACCGAATTTGATCTGAATCTGCTCCGAATGTGATCCGTTAAGTCGGATATGGATGTGTTCTTTTAATCTGATAACGGTCCGAATCCGATAGCCCGTTTACTTAACAAATCGGATATAAATTTAGGTCAATCCGATTTGTTCAGAACCCGATTCAACACTTATAACATAATACATAATACTTTATCGACTGTTAGATTAGATTGCTTTAGATCCAAGAGCATCTCCAACCGGCTCCTAAAGGTGACCTCCTTTGCTACTGTAGCAGAATCAGCAGTCCAACGGGCTCCTAAAGGTCTTGCTACGGTAGCTGATCGTCATTTGCCTCACCACATATGACGAGCAGGGATTTCAATCCTAGCTGCGGGCCCCACTCTACTGCACATCACATGGGTGATGTTAGATGCATCACCTAAGCAAGTAAAGCAATCAGTGCTGCACTTGAGTACACAGGTTATGTCGGATCACATGGGTGATGTGGATGACGCTTGTATCAATCACAACATCCCTTTGCCATCTGATAGGGGTTGTGAGTGCGTTACACCAGTCGGGGCTGGGCATGCTCTGTTGGATTTAAATCTGGGCAATGTGGTCATTTGGGCTTGAGTAAAAAATCTGGAAATGTAAATTAAAAAAAAAAACATTAATAGGGAGTGAACTTGGAGCCGGTTGGAGTGCTCCACAAGAGTCCACTCCCTATTGCCCCTTTTAGCTCCCAAAATAGAGAGCGGGGCTAGAAGCCGGTTGGAGATGCTCTAAGGCCCTTAGGGTCAATGTAAAAAAGATTCACATGATCCCTCGATCGACACTATGATTTTATGATGGCCCTTCCGATCCCGAGTCCAGAATCAACTACTCTTTTGCGGATTCTACGGTCAATGATATCACATCCGTCCGAAGTAGACATGTTAATGGACTAGATTCTGATCCGAATCCGATCCGTACTTAACGGATATGGATTGGGTTTTAAATCCGATGATCCGATAAAGGCCCGAATCCGATTGCCCGTTTACTCGACGGATCGTATTTGGATGTAGCCTAGTCCGATCCGAATCTGATCCGTTGACAGGTCTACTTGCTACAGCATCAGTGGCCATGTTTCCTTTAGTATGCTCTGTAGGTGGGTCCTTTTCCTTCAACATCCATTGTAGAAAGAAGGCAATAACAGCTCAAATGCTTGTCTGCAGCTGGTGAAGAGCTTAAACGACGACCCGGGGAAGCTTCGGGGGATGACCGACCCGACTATCCGCGGCACTTTTGCATCCGACTCGTTGCGAACGGCGGTGGAGACGACCCTCAGCTGCATAGCTAAGGACCCAAGCAAGCGGCCGTCGGTAGACGACGTCCTTTGGAATCTGCAGTACACAGTTCAAGTCCAGGATGGGTGGGCCAGCAGTGAGAGCCTCAGCACTCACTCATAGATCCTTGTGGTGGCCTTTCTCTCTGCAATTTGTTTTATTTTTACAAAATGGTGTATTGTAATTTTGTTCAAGTCTTTACTACCAGCTAAAGATGATGGTGGTGGTGGTTGTACTTTGAATATTTTGTATGTGTACATTGAAGCGAATGTTTATAGGAGGTTGCTCTTAGTAATGCTATGATGTTATCTGAACCAGCACAATTCTGTTCATTTAATGCACTCCATTCCCAAAACAGGCAAATGCCTAGTCCCTTAGAGCATCTCCAACCATTCCCTCTATATTGCCATTGCCAAATAAGAATATTTCCCAAATATTCTTAAATGGAGGCCTTCCATCTCCAACCATGATCTCTATATTTTAGCATCTTCAAGGAATATATCTTAATTAATATAATATTTAATGATTTAAAAATAACTTCAAAAATATTTGATATTAGTCTCTTTTCGAAGGCATCGATGAGAGCTTTCCAACGGTACCAAATTTGTTAAAAACATATTAATAAATTAATAAGTATACTTAGTTTAAAATATTTATAAATTTAACAAAGGATATAAATGTAATATATTTTAAACATATAGGCTTTGGAGGGCTATTTGGGTATTAATCCCAAAGTCCAGCCAAATAGCAGGGCTGCTATTTGGCTGAGAATTCCTGCATATATGCCGGCCAAACAGCCCCCCGGCATATATAGCGGCTCATATGGCAGGTGGTTGGAGGATCCCGTCCGCCATATATAGCGATATGGCGGACGGTTGGAGATGCTCTTAGGTCGCGTTTGGTACTTGGAAAGTGATGGGAAAGGGAGAGAATTCCCTCCCTTAAGTGATGTTAGACGTGTTTGATAGCCGGAAAAGTGAACATGAATCAGAATACTTTTATATCTAAAGTATCGCCAAATTAGTGTAATCGGGAGGGAAGTGAAGGGATTCTTTTTCCTCCCATTCCTGGGAGGAAAGACTTTTCCCTCGGAAGGGGAAAGACTTTCTTTTCTTTTAATGAAACTTTTTGGCTACCAAAGGGGGCCTTAGAGCATCTCCAACCCACCAGTGTTTTCAAAACCGGATCGGAAGGCGAACAGAAAAGGAATTCTGGTCCAAATCAGTTCAAACTGGTGGTTCATCCGTTTGAACCACATAAAAATACGTTTTTTTAAATAGATATTTACTAAATTCTTCGATGGCAAGGTTTGATTCCTGGGTTAACAGACAAATCGGTTTATTCAAAGATAGAACCGAAACATGTTCCGGTTCCGGTCCAAACTGGTTGAACCGTCTGGTCCGGTCCGGTCCGGCTTTCAAAACACTGCAACCCACTCGACAAAGGACTATCCCTAGGTAAATATAGCCAGCGGGCGGTCCCAAATGGGCTCCGATCCACTCGGCATTTAGCTGGCTATATTTGTATAGTGAATTTTCACTAGCCAAATGTAGTCAGCAGACACCACTAGGCATCCCAAATACCTTTGTGGGTCCCATGCACAAGATTCCTGAAATGATGGGTTTGAGAGTAACGGTCAGCCGTTTGATGGGTTTGAGAATAACGGTCATAATTTCGATGGCTAGTGGTGGGATAGCTAGTGGGTTGGAACAATCATGATGCTCAAGTAGCTATTTGGCTGATGTGACCCCTTTGTTGAGTGAGTTTGCATAGCGGAGTGTGAAGTTCACGGCCGGAGATGCTCTTAGACCTCATTTCGTAGGCAGAAAGTTGAACCAATGATGTGGAAAGTAATGTGAATCCCTCACTTGAGCTCTACTGTCAGGGGACGGAACTAGGATTTTATAATCGGAGGGGCCAAAGCATAATAATTTCATATGGGGGGACCAAAGCATAAACTAAAAAGAAAATTATATACAAAAATTATATAGAATTTTTTTTTAAAAAGGGTTATTTTGATTTTGCCCCCCAAATTTTGCCTTGAATTAGACTTTACCCCTCACATTTTTCATTAATTAGACTTTACCCCCCAAACCTAAACTGTTCCGTCAGCTCACCGTCTAAGAGAAAGGGTGAGCTGACGGAAGAGAAAAAAAGTTTTGAGGGGTGAGCTGACGGAACAGTTATGTTTGGGGGGTAAAATCTAATTAATGAAAATGTGGGGCGTAAAGTCTAATTCAAAGCAAAATTTGGGGGGCAAGTCCAAATAACCAAAAAAATAATTGAGGGGAAGCCATGGCCCCCTTGACCCATGCATAGTTCTGTCCCTGCCTACTGTGACCGTTTGGTAGTCGAAAAATTTAACTAAGGAATGTGAACGTTTTGGAAAAGTGGCTGACATCGCATTCCCCTCTTCATCGAGACGAATCCCTTTTTCCGGCTTAGCATTTCGAGTTTTTCCTTCCTTAGTTAAAACTTTCTTGATACCAAACGAGGCATTATGGGGCGTTTGGTTGGCCCAATAGCCAACATAGTAATGGAAATCCGACTCCCATGATCAGGACTCCCTCGTGTACGTTTGGTCCGGCTGGAAATTCAACGAGGGAATGAGAATCCAATTCCCAAACCCTTGATTGGCCCACAAGAGAGGAGAACTTGGGAATCTCTCGTTTACAAATTCATATGAAGCAACCCACTGCGTCCCCTGCTTTTCTCAAAGCATGGTTTAGATTGATTTTCGCATATGCACCCCTAATAAGGTTTGATATTACAGAAAACCCATACCTTTTACAAAACTACCTAAGAACCCTTCAGATGTCTTGGTTTTTTTTTTACAGAAAACCCCCATATTACCTTTGAACAATTATGTGGGAAGGGTTGTTTTGTAAAAATTGCCTAATAAGACTCTTTCACTAACCTCTCAGTTTTGAGAGCAGGTGCATGTAACCTAACCTCCAAATCGTCCACAAAGGCATAGAGCACTGCAACATGAGATCATCAGAATCCAAATAGGCCGTCGATCAATGGAAACAACTTCTGATTATCAAAGTAAACAAAGCAGCGAGCAGCGTTCAACCCAAATTTTTTGATATTCACATTACATGGATCGTGAGGCTGCACGAGGATGGATTCTAAATGTTCAACAGAGGGAGTTTCAAAGGGCCAACAAGCAGATATACATACAGAGGATGTATGAACGTCCCAACACAAATACTCAGAAGTGCAATAGGTAGTCCCACTAGAAAACAGGAGAGAGAGAGAGAGAGAGAGAGAGAGAGAGAGAGAGAGAGAGAGAGAGCTTCATGTAGGGTGGCGGGGCAGATTGAGCACCATGCTGCTGAAAGGAGGGAGCATCGGTCAGTCTGCAGTCCAGCTCTGCTCCACAACCTCACGTACTCTCCGGTTGTAGTCGCGCTTGTTCTCGCTGAACATTCGTGCGGCTTCCGAATTTGCAGGTGAGTTGGGATTCGGATCACAGAGCAATGACTGGAAAAGTAAGTAAACCATTCCGGTTAAACATGATCAAAAGCTGCTGCAGAGAATTATATGCATATGTTTAACTTGCTTACAAAAAAAAAGAGCCCTGAAGTATCACCCAAAATAACTTAACCCCTTTCAAGGTAATAATCGACAGTTCACCCGCCAGTTCCAGTTATAGGTGCTAGTTTTTTTGCTAAATATAGTAACATATATCCAATAGGGTTAAAGTGTTTTTTGTGAAACTATAAAGTACTAGTTTGACGGAAAAAAAAACTTAGAATGAGCTTAAGTGTTTTCAGGCAAAAGTATAGGGGGGACAAAGTGTAATTATCCCAAAAATAAAGATGGACTTGTAGTCATTGCATATATCTAGTGATTATCCCCATACCGCCATCAGATGCCTTCTTCCTGGCTCTGGCGCGCGCGAGAGAAAGAGAGAGAGAGAGAGAGAGAGAGAGAGAGAGAGAGAGAGAGAGAGTTAAAATGGCAGAATTTGTTCTAATTTTGAAATAACAAATGCTATTCCCCATCCTGCGTCAGGATGCGCAAGTCCTGCCGTGGGGAGGATGGAAAGCCGATGGCATGCCGCTACTCGGGCATCGCACTCACCCGACAGTTCCCCTTCTTATCCCCTTTTGTCAAGATGTGAGATCCTGGCTCGGGATGTGGGAGTATCATTGCTCTTATGAAATTAAACCCGTCTGACTCGGAATTATGACTGATAAGTGAGAAAGATGGGGAAAATGTCGAAAGCCGAGTCGAAATTTACGGAGGAATGTTTGTTTGGTTGATGATTACGGGTCATTTATATCTATTAAAAGTGATATGGATTAAAGTAGTTATAGGTCATTCACTAAAAGCAAGTATGTCATGTTCCATTCCTCCACAGCATTCATGCAATACAATGTCCTATGGTTGCTTTTCTAGGGGTGACTCTCCATCCGAGGTTTTAAATAATTGTATCGGTACCGGTATTGGTAGTCCCTGGACCGAGTTGTGCATTACATAGTCCGTTTTAGGGATTGACGACTTGCCCATTCAGTGACTTTGGCATTGGACGTTCCCAAAATGGGTAACTATCAAATCAGGTGAATTAGATAATAGAAAAGAAAGACGCCTGTCCATTCTAGTCCTATGCCCTTTCTTGCTTCGTCAAAGAACTCATCCTATCCTAAATCAAGAGTTCAAATCTTTAATGAGCCAGCCTCTAATGGAAGTCATGGATGTGTACTTGCCAAAGAATGGTAGCCTATTCCTCAAAGAATTTACAGAGTTTGATTCAATAAAAATCAGAGCATCCATCATTTTTAACTGTTTGATCTTGAAAGATCCTATGGACGAAAAGGGGATCCATTACTACACTACTACGATTCGTTTGATTACAACAGTGATATGTTGCCACGAAGCATGGATCCATTGAAGCAATGTCCTTTAGACGTGATCGAGCCAAATTTCAATATCAGTTAACAACATCACCTTAACCAGGGTCTTCTAGACAGAGTAGAGAAATCTTCCAACAAGGAGATTGATGGAGCATAAATTGACACATCCTAGGCACACCTAAAGCCATTCAAGTCCGTCAATTGCTCTTGGCCCTCAAGGAACCTTTTCTTAAAAATTAGGATGACAACGACATAAGTGCAACAGTTGAAAATGGCTTATGTGCAAATTATGAGATGCATATCATTAGTGGACAACTCATAAATATCTCCCAAAAACCTTAGGAGGTATTGGACATTATAATCAGGAAAACACAGTTGACCTTTGTTTAAAGGGTATTCAATCCCTGAATTTGAGGGAGATGAAGGGAGCCATAGCTCCTTTGACACACGGAAAGAGTGTCTGAGACTTCCCCACTCCTCCCATGGAAACTCTCTAGGGTGACTGAGCCCATTGGAAAAGGGCCCAGACTCTTCCCATGGGCTCTTTCTTCTTTAAAAAGGGACTAGCTATGACAATTTTTCTGAAGGGTCTTTTTACGGTGTTGTTCTTTTCCGTTTTGCGGGAATTCTGCAACTATTTTCCCAATAAATAAAAGAAAATCAGAAATGAGAGACATAATGAGGTAGGAGGCGAATACTTATTAACTATCTTGTTCATAGAAAGGCGAATATTAATTAACTATCTTGTTCATAGAATTTAGCAGTTGAGGTTTAGATAGGTTGTAGGTGTCAGATAGCCTCCACCCATTGAAAATCAGATTATTAGGGATTAAGTTTTAAATTCCAACATTTGCCAATTTTTTTTTTAAAAAAAAAAAGGGGGGGGGGGGGGTTTAGATTTTTTCCAAATTGCATAAACCGAGATGCTCAAATTGCAAATATCAAGATTTGTGAGGGTGCCCACGTTATTTTTAAAAGGGCAAGGGTTTATTACTTTATATGCAAACTCAATATTTTAAGGGCATATAAATTCAAAAATCTCAGTAAAAATTATTAAATTTTCATCATGATTCCTAGAAGAGTAGACAGTAAAAATATATATATTTGACTTTTGTTTTGGTTTATCACTTATCCAACAGTTAATTGTACAAAAAACAAAAAATAAATAGCTTTGAACGTGTAAACTATTTAATATTTAAAAGTTTCATCCAAAAGAATAAACAGGTATTCAAACCAGTATCAAGAAAATTGTGAACTAGTTCAGGGAAACAAGGAAACAATGGAAGATTCAAGCATACCTGAACTGATGTAAGTATAGCAGCTACATCATAGATTGGGCTCCATTGGTTCTGTAAGATATCCAGGCAAATGCTTCCGTCCGCATATACTGAAAATATTACAAAGAAGGATACATTGACATGCTCATAATCAAAGGTATGTTAGTAAATGAGATGACAACAGAAAAGGAACATGCAATAGTGCTAAGTGTCATCAAAAAAGCAATCTTCATGAATATTTAAGAAATGACGACCCTCTTTCTCATGGTTCAAAATACCGGCCGGTACGAACCGTACCGGCCGGTTCAAACCGGGAACCGGACCGAACCGCAACGATATTTCGTCGATATCGGTCGCGAGGATCAAATCGCGTAAATACCGGCCGGTTCGACCAAATACCTGTTCGAACCGGCCAGTTTGAACCGGTTTTGGATATTAAGCATAGTTATGGGTGGTTTCATCATTCCGGTTTCATTTCTTTAGGTATCTTTTTTTATTCCCACATGAGGTGAAGCTCCATACTAGCTGGATTTGCACGATTTGAAGCTAAAAACTAGAATTTGCAAGATCAAAAGCACATTTGAAAATATGTTTTCATATTTTTTTTCATTTTTCTTTTGTTTTGTTGTATTTTTTTTGAAAAAAATCAAATAATTGTGGTGCAAATATTAAAATGGACTAGATCTATGTCATCAAAACTTAGATTTATAGATCTATAAGCATCATCTCCAAATTTGCATGATCGGTTCATGCAAATTTGGAGGGTTTTCAATTTTCTTTTCTTTTTTTGTATTTTTTTAAAAAATAAACCAAATAATTGTGGTGAAAATGTTGATATGGGTCAGATCTATGCCATCAAAGCTTAGATCTATAGAAACCAGAGGGCAGTGACAACAACCTTATTATGGACATGGATATCCTCCACCACACTACCCACCACCATATTATCCTCAGCCGAAGCCAGAATCATCGATGGGTAGCATTGGGAGTTCGTACGAGGAGCCTCAATATCAGTCATTTGTGTATGATTTTTTTCAATATCCGACATTGCCGCCATCCGGTCATCCACGAGGCAATGATGATGATGATGATGAAATACAGCCTGCCCGTAGTTCCATGTGGTACCAAGTTACTCAGTCTAAGTACGTAAAAACATCCAATTCTCTACTCTTGTAAGTTATGGATATGCATTTTATTTGCTAAACGTTAGGAGTCTTAGGACTATGAATTTGTGTTTATTATATGAAATTGAAAAATATGACTTATGTAGTCATGTTAGTTGAGTAATTCATATTTGTGCAATGGTCATGAATTGTGTTTTGTAATCCCTAAGCATAATATTAGGCTAATCTAACACATACAATTTAATAATTATATCAAATTCTACAATTTAGAATCATACAGTGAAAACAGTGACTTTATAACTTAAAAGGACTGGTTCATACTTGTAACTAGTTTACTAATGAAAAAAAATATCACAAACCAATATTTTAGATTATTCTGGATTTTTTGGTTATTTTTTCAAATTTTTTGAAACCAAAAATCAATTCACACCGGTTCAGACCGATACCGATTCGAACCGTTTTTCCAACCGGCCGATAATTTGTCCGCGACCCGTATTTTTATCCATGCTCTTTCTTTGTAGAAAAAGTGACAAGGCTTGCAAGGATTAATACACGCCCCTCTATGTGTGAATTGATATGATCAAATAGTAAACAACATGACCATATTTTATTAACGATAAATGCAATTCCCTATATCAAGTATTGCCTTCTACCCACTTCATCTGGACTTTTTTTTCCAGTTTAGGGGAACCGCAGAGGAATTGCTCCCTCGTTGCATGAGCTTAAATTGCGAAACCAATAAGAGAGGTCTCTAACCCACCAACTAGCCTTAGAGGTTTTTTTGATATATATAAACATTGTAGAGAAGTGGGATAAGTGTTTATCCATGCTCTTTCTCGGTAGAAAAAGTGACAAGGCTTCACTGGGTCGAGGCTTCTCGTCTTACACCCACTACCCATGTGTAGTAAAAAAAATTAATTAAAAACCTAATCACCTGAGCCAGAATCGCTACAAAACAAGCCCAAAAACCAACAGGGCCGGACCCGGGCCACCTCCCTTGACACATGGCCCGGTTTGCCCCGGCCCGGAAAGTCCTATAGGCCTGTTTGGACCTCTCCGTCCTTGGCCGGATCCAACACTGTAGTAGCCCAACCCGGCTCTCATAGGTGTTTCTAAAACTGACAAAAATACACTCTTTCCTTCAAAATAACCTCTAACCAACACTAAATCCAGTTCTGTCAAAATTTGCAGAGAACAATTTTACCTTGATAACCCAACCTCAGACATGCTAGCCTTTACTCTCTTGCAATAAGTTTAAAAAAGTGTTTGTCATAGTGCTTCTGTCATAACGTATGTCTAAAGCATAGGACGCATACATTAAGTCATTAACTATAATGATGCCTGAAAATAGGAAGCATAAGACCTTTGTGTAATAACAAACAAGTACACGACTCCCAAAGAAGAGGTGATACCTGTTACAATGTTACATGCCTATATGGTACCCCTTAAATCTACTCACTTTGCTCTTCGTGCTAACAACTTTTAGGGTTAAATCAAATAGTGAATCAAGTTACTAAATATCATAAATGTTATCCATAGATGCAGAATGAGGCAAAAAACAAAGTAGGCAATGCAGGTCCAGATTAAGTTGATGATTATTATAAGAGAACTTACTATTTGGATGGAACATTCGAGAAACAAAGCGCACGGTTGGTGGCTTATTCGGATAATCTTCAGTAAACTGAAGTGTCAGTTTAAACGTACCTAACAAAGTCAAAAGATGTGACATAACGCCGACGGAATAAAAATCATGTTAGAAAATCAACAATAACTGAGAAAGCTGAGGAAACAACTTCAAGTTCTATAAATCACCAAACTTAGACCATCAGGTATTAATAAATCATTGAAGATAAAATCTCATACTAGTGGAACACTAAAGAGTTATTCAAGGAAAAAAAAATAACCAGCACAAAAGGGTCTGTATTTCAAGATCATTATACTGCATTGATATTCAAACATCACATTACACTATCCAGACTAAAATGATCATACATGTAAAAGAAACATAATAATATTACCAATACATTAGCTTCAAGCGAGTCAAAATTAATTAATCCTATAGCCCATCTTATGTTAAGTTTTGATCCTTATACATGATTCAATCATAGTGTGCGCATGTGTGTGTGGATTAGGGCTGCCTAGTCCTGAATTGGAATAAATGATGACCACAGCATGGTTGTTAGTAATTTACAGTATGTACGATACGATACATATCGGGAGGAAAACGATACATACATGTACGTATCATTTTTCACCATATCGTACGATACACGTACGTATCATACGATACACGAAAAGATACACATTGTACGATATACGGAAAGTGTGATCTTGGTCGTCACAGAAAATGAGGTCTTTGGGATTTTTTGTCTCTGAAGTACCTAAACAACTACACAAGTCCTTTAGGAAATGGTTTTTTTTTTTGTGTTCTTTTTTTTATTCAGTTTCGAAAGGACCTTATAAATCCCCTACATTTAAGACTACACTTTTAAGTTTTAACCCTTTCTAACCTAGGGGGGTGGTTAGGGTGGGTTTTTGAGAGGGCTTTTAGCCTTTTCAGAGTTTACCAAATCTTCTTCCGCCATTCCCTAGGGTTGTCGGAATCCAATGCCGTTTGTTTGTAAGAATTTCTAGAACTTGGGGGGACCAAATACATACAACTTCTTCAACCTTTAAAGAGCTTTTGAGAAAGTGCCACAGGAAACCCACAAAAGCCATTGAAGAAGGTGAAGTTCTAATTTCTTTTTTGAGTGCCTCAAAGTGGTAAGGCATCTTTCTTACTTTGTTTTTTTTACTTGGAATGTTAGATAAAAGGAAGAAAAAAGTTGATGATGAAACGAATATATAGATAAATAGATCATACCTGTCTATGGTGGTTATGTTAACTGTATTTTAAGATATGTATACAAATATAACCATATCTTACAATATACGATACGATACATGATACACCAAAAAAAAAATACACGATATAACAACCTTGGGCCCAACAATACATAGCAACTCATTATAGGATATGTTTTTAAATATCTAAAAAGGTGGTTATGTTAAGTTAGTTTATCTTTTTATAAGTACTAGTATGGCCCCCGGGCAGCAAGGCCCGAGAACCATCGAATTCAAGGTGCTCCCAACACCAGGCTTCAAGGTCCCGTTTATAAGGTATCAAGGCAAGTCCGTACCTCAATCGTCCGATGGGACTCAACCCTCACAGATTACACTCGAACCTGCTACAGACTCTAGAAACAAAAACATTTGCTTTGAAGTGCCGCTTCACCACGTGGCTGAAGAATCTTTTGAGGCGATGTGGCATTAATAGAGGGAATGGGAGAATGGGTTATCCACGCAGCGGTGGGTGCAACATATGGACCCTCCTCCTTAAATTATAGTATAGATGTGCAAGTGCAATACATCGCATAATATCGTGCACAATTTCGCTTTAGTACAAGAAAGCGAATGATGTAGTATGATACGAGGCTGTCCACAAAGGCAAGATGTCAATTTTGTAGATGAACTTGAAATACAAAAAAAAAAGAGGGGATATCACATAATGAATAGCTTGGCCTCTTAAACCATGCTTCCTACTTATAAGGCTAGCCGAAACAACATAAATTATTAGCAGCATCCTGTTAGCCTCTGAGTTTTTGAGGATACAGATTAAAACAAAACATGTCAGTTCTGCCTGAATAAGTTACGAAGGTTTCACAATAGGGTCCAAAGTCGGTTAGCAAAAGCAAACATATCCACGTGGTAGGAAACTAGAGAAGATGCACGATAACTAATCGATAGAAAACAATGATAACTACAACAAGATGTTTCTTTAAATTCGCCTCATGCTTGATATCTTTTTTCTTCTAGTGTTGAGTAAGCACTTAGATTGCCTTACCTCCATCCCAAGGTGTGTCGTCAGGACTGCAATTCAAAACCCACAAAAAAAAAATAGCATCAGCAAAATATTACAAGCTCTCAAGAACCCTAGAAGCTAAGAATCAAATGCATCCCTCCAAACATTACCCAAATATGACGGCATTCCATAGCATGATGTTGTTGTCCTGGGGAGCACCGCTGATACCCGCGGGAGGGTCCTGCTGCAGCCGCTTAAAGTCCCTCATCAGCCTTTTCCTTGCAGGCGTCGACATCCTCCTCACCGCCTAACCATTCATACACCATGCCGCACCATCCAAACAACAAATGGGATGCAAAAATCAGTTTTTTTGCTCCAAATTATAGTAAAAATTGTAAAATAGAACCAACCCTTCTTCAAACACCATGCAAACAAACCACAGCTACTACTTTGAACTTTGCTAGCAGATACAAATCTGCCCCAATTCCAAGTCCCCAACACAAAAAAATTTCACAGTTTTCGATCCGAATTAACAGGAATCCATACAGATCCGTTCAAATCAAACCCCTAACATGAAATTCAATCATAAAATTGGAAGCCCAGCGACCCAAAATTGCGTGTTTCATCGGAGATCATAAATTATTCACATCAAACGGACAGGAATAGCAGCCGAACAGAGAATTCTCTGACACCGGAGAGGCGATCAGCGATTTCTCATGGAGCAAGAGATCGATCCCGCCCCCCGGATCAGACACAAAGCAGATCGGGCGATTGACGGAAAAAGACGCAGATCTCATGATGACGAGATCAGTAACCAAGGAGAGCCGCTTTACCTGTGATCCAGGGGCGGCGAGTGGCGGGGATCCTCTCCGAGTTCAAGAACCCCTGGGCACGGAGCAGGGGAGCTTCTCGCTCCGGTAACGCGACGAGTTGAGGGAGATCGGAGGGTGAAAATCGGGACCGGCGGCGGGCGGAGTCCACACGAGTCTTTGACGTTCCTCAGCTGAGGCCGCGTGAGAATGGAGAATGACCGGACGAGGGATCAATACTCAGTGGGTGGGTCTATATACAGACATCGAAATTCCTTAGGGCAGCTCCATTCTCACTAGTGCTTTGGGTTGCAATTTGCACCACGAAAAAATTACTATGGGCGGCTCTATTTGCACAAGTGCACCCACCAGATTCACCTTGGCACCCGGGTTCAATCGATTTATTTTAATATCCAAACTATCATTATCCCTAACCTCTAATCAACCCTCCTCCTAACCCCCACACCCTCGACCCTGCATCTGCCATTGTTTCCGCCTCCATCCCCCCGCCACCTATGTTGTTGTGCCCTATTTCGTCGCCCTTGATGCCAAGCTTAGTCTCCTCCACGACCTAGCCTTCTCTTCCTCCTCTTGCCTCCTTCCTCCACCTTCGTCCTTCTTCCTCTTCCTTCTTTCTCCTTCCCCTTCCTCCTTCTCCTTACCTATCTTTCTCGAGCCAAATCCTAAGTCTGATTTTGTCGACAGTTGCCCGCCAACAATGATGATGGGGAAATCATCTACAATCACATGTTGGTGTCGACGGGGCACTGTTGACGGGCAATTGTCGACATAACTGATTAGGGTTAGGGTTTGGCACGGGAAAGGAGGAGGAGGAAGGTGGGTGAGGAAGGAGAAGGCAAAGAGAGGTTTGAAGTAGCAAGGGAGTCGAAGGAGAAGGAGGAATGTGGAGGAGGAAGGAGGAGGAGAAAGAGGGAGTAGGTGGAGGAGGAGGAAAAGAGGGACGCCGACAGGTATGCGGGTGGCATCAGGGGTTCTTCACACAGAGGATCGGATGGCTGGAGGTAGGAGCGGGAGCAGTTTGAGGATATTGACACTGCCAAGATGGAAAAAAAAAAGATAGTGCCAATAGGATTCGGGTGCCAAGTCAAATTTGGTGGGTGTATATAGACTAACGAACAATTTTGATAGGGCACCCTGGTGCGAGTTGGACTCCTCCGTGCACTTACCCCAAAGAGGTGTTGGGCTGGGTGTTCACCTTTTTGGGGTGGGTGCACCGGATAGCTCTCCACAACTAATGAACAATCGCTAAGTGAAGAGCAGTCAAACCCTTCTCCCCCTTTTCTCTTCCTCCTCCTCCTCCTCCTCCTTCTCCTATTTGAAACCTTAAACCTTGTCCAAGTTGAGTTAGGAATTCGATGAGGAAGAAGAAGAGGAGGAGGCAGAGGCAGCAGCGGCGGCGACCGGTGGCAAATGTGAATGTAGACACATCAAGTATTTAATTCTTTTAGTTATGATGGGGGGCCTAGTAATTTTGTCTGTGCAAAAAAACAACCTCCGTTATTTAATTTTGTATAGATAGGGTGAATGACAGAACGAGTGATCAATAGGGCGAATCTTGGGTTTTGTATAGGGGTGGCAACAGGTGAGACCTTATACTTCCCTGCCTCTATCATACCCGTTCGGGTATAGGAGAGTCATACCCGACCCGTATCCATCCAAGAATTGGAAGGTCCGTATCCAACCAACACCAAATCAGGCTTGGGATATGTATCAAGTGTAGTTCTATAAATTTTTACCATCCATGTTCTCTTTATTTTTTTCAATAGATTTTATTTTATCGTGGTTGTGGGAGATGGTGGCGGCGGTAACCGACAACAACGGACCGTGACCAGTCGGAAGCGGCGGCACGGTGACAAGATACCGGTGGTGGTGACAACCAACCGCAGGCAATGGCGGTGGTGGCCGTTGACAGTGGCAAGCGGCGGTGGACAACGATGACTGGCGGGTGACGAGGGTCAACTGTTGTAGTTTATTTTCAGTCTTTTGGAGCGTCTTCCAACTTCTAAATTCTTAAGAAATTATGTAGTTGGTACTTTTCCGGTCTCCGGTGGTCCTCGGAAGTGGGGCATGGGTGTTGGCTTCGGCATCGGGTGACATTTGTGCGGCGTCGGCTATCCTATGCCGGGCTACCTCTACATTCCAGGCCGAGTTGTGGGCGTTAAAAGGGGCGTTTGATGACTCGTCCAGCAGGGCGCGAGTAGGGTGGTTGTCCTCACTTACGCTTCGCAGACTAGGGATACGTTGGTGTTAGGCAGAGATCTCACGGATACATTCACGATCATCTCATAGTGTTTGGTTGCTTGGCAGCAACTACGGGATACCTGGGTCCAATGGGTTCGCCGGACTGGTAATAGTGTGGCTCACTGGCTTGTCAATGAGGCTATCGAGCATGGGCGCAAGGGGTTCTGGACGGATGTGTTCCCTGATGTATTGGTCACCCTTTTTGGGAAAAGATGTTAAGGTCATGATGTCATGACAACTGTAAAAAAAAAAAATGTAGTTGGAACTCCACAGCGAATTGCAACTACAGAGCTGTTTGTTTGGTTGCAGGGGTTGCAACAAACAGGTTACAACTCACCGCAACCAAACAATAGGATTTGGCCAAAACACAAAAGTTGCAGCTCCTCCCAACCAGACCATCAGATCCATTCATCAAATATAGTCCCAGTTGGAGAATTCCCAACCTGAGGCCGGGTCGCGTCAGAATTGATCCTCAACCGAACCTTACCAACCTGCGCTGGAAATCCATGGAGCCAGCTCGTGCAGCAGAAACCGATGCCAGCCTATTGAAACTTGCAGCCAAAAGAGTACACAACAAGCTTACTATACAAAATCCAACTAGCAATATAAATATATAAAATCCCTCAAGTGCGATCTGTTGGTGCGACCCTGACCAGAAACATATGCATTGGAAGTATTGCAACATATGCAGCAAAGCACAACAACATGTGGATGTTCGCGTCCTGCACTACCCAGCCGCCTAGCGCAACATATGCAATGGAAATTGTGCAACATTTGCAAAAGAGCACCGCAACATATAGATATTAGTGAGCAAACATATGTCAGCTGTGATACATGCACTGTGCAAACAATGCATCACAGCCATACAAATTAAATAGGACAACCCACAGTGCTCGGATCGCACTAGAGGAGGGGCCTCTATAAATATAAATCAAATAATAATACTAGAATACCACAAAAACTTAGCCCCTAAACCCTATTCTGCCCCAAAAAAAAAAGTATGCAGGAGGCTCTGCCAGGTCAGTAGCAGTCGATCCGAGAAATTTGAGTAATGCAGCAATGACTAAGAAACTGACACATCACCAAACACTTAAGTAGTTAAATAGCTAGGGATCCTCAATGGAGGGGGAGGGTGGATGAATTAATCATTCAGCGACAGTGAGCCGATCTCATCCGCAGCATCGGGGCCCGTAGCCTGCGCCACCAGGACTTCCATGGCTTCCGCAACTTTCTTCCGTAGCGCATCCGGAGATTCGATGAGATGGAGGACCTCGGTCTGGTCCATCTCCAGCAGCATCCCAGTCACCTTGCTAACATGATCCCGCTCGATCCGCTCCACAAGCGGGTACAGCTGCTCGCCCAGCATCTGAAATGCAAATATATACATGAATACTGGGAAGTATGATGCTGTTCCAACACCAAACCTGAAAATCTGTACGCAAAAAGAAATTAGTCCTTTCCCAGGGAGTTGGAACTCCCAGGAGACGGACCCTTTGTCACCATATTCTCTTCCCATAGAACCACCTATGTGTCATCTATGGATACACCATCTTACCACACCTGGGCATGGGCACATGCATTTACCATGACGATCGGGGAGGCAAGGGAGAATTATAAGTCTTAGGTCTTGGTTGAGAAATGAAATCCCACAGAAAGTGGGCTTTCATTTCCCTGGGAACAAGAAAACATCCAAGCCCTCTTATGGAAAGAACATGAGAACGGGCACATTTCTTGGGAGTTCCAACTCCCAGTAAAAGAACAAAGCCTTAGTGGAGGCACCCTAATTCATCTAGATCATCAGTCCGACTCATTAGCAAGTTCAAATCATTCTTACCAATCGTTGATTCTCAGGAGTCGCAGAAGCCAAAGCAGAGGCCAGAGCCGTGTTCGGAATGGGTTGAGATTGAGCTGCATCCTTGGGAGCCACTTGCATATGGCTTGCATCACGTGGCAAAGGCACCATTGGACCCCTCGGCCTATGAGACGGCATCATCATGTGGTCGACCCCATTACGAACATTCTGCATGTATCTGAAGCCTTGAGTAGCATTACGCTGCATCAACTTAGTTTTAAAGACCCACAGGAGATAAAAATAATGTCAAAATCTATCAGAGAATAGTAGCCTTGAAGATATTTAAGGAAAAGCGAACGGCATACGAGATGATAGTACAACTGTTCAAGAACACCATCAGAGCATCATAATGGTGAGATATTTCATCCCTTCCCACATCAATATGTATAGGGTCATGTTAAACCAATGACATTGCGGCACAATTCCTATGCGTTTATGGGACAAAATAAAATCCAGAGTACCGTAGCTGCTACAGTACTCCGGGAGTTATTAGGGCACTAGCCGAGGCATATATACAATAAGAGTGAGGTCACCAACATGGAGAGCATACCATAAAATAAAGCAAAAATCTATATATATATATATATATATATATACAATATGTACAACCTCCATCATTTGAGGTATCAAAGGGGGGTGTCTATTTGCACCATGGAATTAGTGATGGAACCCAAAAAATTTATTTTTTGTTTATTCCCTACTTTTCCTCATCCCCAACCTCCAGCAGCTCACCATTGATGTCGCTCCCATCCCTCCGCCTTGGTTGCCACCCCATCCTCCTCCATCACCTCCTTTCTAACGACACCCTTTGTCGCCCTGCTCTTTTTCTCCTCCTTCCTTCTTCTTCCTCCTCCTTCCTCTATCTTCCCCACTCCAGAACCCTAAGCCGTTAGCTCTCCTCCCCTTTCATTCTTCCTCCTCCTCCTCCCTCCTTCCTCCATCTTCTTCACGCCTAAACCCTAGGCGTTGGCCAATGTCGGGTTCAGGAGTGGGGAAGATGGAGGGCGGAGGAATAATGAAGGGGAAGGAGAGCCAGCTCCCTAGGGTACCGGCACGAGAAATATGGAAGGATGCGAGAGGAGGGAGGGCGGCGGGGACGGCCATAGAGGGGTAGGCGGTTGGACATGGATGATGGCAGCCAGGGGGCTCTGAGAGAATGGGAGAATTTGGGGTTACTATGGGTGCTAAGAAAAACAGGCCAAAATGGGTTGGGGATTCCATGGGTGCGAATAGACAAACCCGTATCAAAGCAACTTAAATCTAGGGTTATTAAATCAAATTCAATTTCATAGGTCAGAAACTAAATTCACATTGATGTATTGCACTACAACATACGTTTAAACTAGAAACTTTGATCCTAGAGCAAAATTAACGATTACTACGGACGGTGAATAAAGCTTCTACCGTTTGATGACCCTAGAAGTTTTGGAATTCCTTGAAAATTGGTGAGGATGATCATGTTACCCTAGACACCACACCCACCAATTTTCACAAAATTCCAAAACTTCTAGGGTGGTCAAAATGATCATAGCTCATTTTCTCCTTCTTTAGCTCATAGTAACATTCCTCTCTCTCTCTCTCTCTCTCTCTCTCTCTCTCTCTCTCTCTCTCTCTCTCTATATATATATATATATATATATATATATATATATATATATATATATATATATATATATATATAGAGAGAGAGAGAGAGAGAGAATAGTGATAGGATGCGGTGTGCGGTGTGGGGAATAAGTGTGGTGTGAATGAGGGTCGTCCGATCGGATGGATCCAACGGATGGGATTCACCCCGGACCGTACTTATTCTCTGTTTACTATAGCGGCTACAGTAACAATAATTTGAATGGGTCCGAATGAATCCCATCCGTTGGATCCATCTGATCGAACGACCCAAAATTTTTTCGCTATTACTATAGTGGCTACAGTAACAACGAATTTTTTTTGGGTCGTCCGATCAGATGGATCCAATGGATGGCAATTTGAATGGGTCCAAGTGAATCACCATCCGCTACAGTAACAGCGAAATTTTTTTGGGTCGTCCGATCGGATGGATCCAACGGATGGGATTCACCCAGACCCATTCAAATCGTTGTTACTGTAGCCGCTACAGTAACAACGAATACGTGTGGTCCGGGACTCCGGGGTGAATCCCATCCGTTGGATCCATCCGATCGGACGATTCTCATTCACACCGCACTTATTCCCAACGCCGCACGCCGCATCCTATCACTACTCTCTCTCTCTCTCTCTCTCTCTCTCTCTCTCTCTCTCTCTCTATATATATATATATATATATATATATATATATATATATATATATATATATATATATATATGGAAAGGGTTTGGTGAACTTAAGTTCACAAATGAATGGTGAAACATGGTTTATATTGCGCCATGTGTCCACTGAAAGGACATAAAGCAAGTAAGAGGGGATAGATATTTAAGAGGGTTGAACACTGAAAAGACAAAGCAAAAAGTAAAAGAGGGTTGAACACTTTCTCAGGACACATGGCAGCTTCTCCATTTGAGTTCACCATTTAAATGGTGAACTCGAGTTCAGCTTCCCAGGCCACATATATATATATATATATATATATATATATATATATATATATATATATATATATATATATATATATATATATATATATATATATATAGAGAGAGAGAGAGAGAGAGAGCTCTTACTAATGATCCCAGCCATCCATTGCGATCATGATGGCTGGGATCAATTACCACTCTCTCTCTCTCTATCTCTCTCTCTCTCTCGATCAAGCAACCCCCACCCCGACCCCCCATCCCCACCGACTCCGGCAGCCCCTTCCGGCGACCCCCCCCCCCCCGACTCCAGAAGCCCCTTCCGCGCCCCCCGCCGGCTCCGCGCCCCGCGCCTCGCGCCGGTGTCGCCGGAGGGGAAGGTGGTCGGGGTCGGGGCTGCGGGGGGGATCGCCGGAGCCGAAGGGGGAGGGGATGGGGTCGGTGGGGATGGGGGCTGGGTTTAGGTGAGAGAGAGAGAGAGGGAGAGAGAAAGAGATAGAGAAAGGAGGGTTGATCTCAGCCCTCGATCAAATTTGATCGGACGGCCCGGATCATTAGTAATCCCCACTTGTAAGAGGCTATGAGTAAGAGTATCCCTCCCCTATATATATATATATATATATATATATATATATATATATATATATATATATATATATATATATATATATATATATATATATATATATAAGGGGGCATGTTTTCATCTTGGAGATACACGTAGAGACAAAGCAAAGATAAAGAACGACCGAGATCATCCCATGCCATCCCGTCAGACTTCCCAGATTGGGCGATTCCAACCAAGCTCATTTTGTGGCATTCATTATTTTGGACGAGAAAGAATGGCATGTGATTTATTGCAAACGGATTTTGTGGGTATTCAAACCTGGTTGATTTTGGAGGGGAAGAATGGAATTTATTTATGGCAAATGGATTTCGTGGATGCATCGAACAGCCCAGATTTTGTGCGATTCAAACACAGCTGATTTCTCCCAAAGAATAATAGGTGATTTATTGCAAACGGATTTCGTGGGTGCATCAAACGACCTAGTTTTGTGAGCTGCAAGCCCGGCTGATTTTGCGGCATTCATCATTTTGGAGGGGAAAGAATGACACGTCATTTATTGCCAAACAGATTCGTGGTATTCAAACCCGACCGATTTTGTGTCATTTATTATTTTGGAAGGGGAGAATGGCAAGCGATTTATTGCAAATGGATTTCATGGGTGTATCGAATAGTCCAGATTTTGTGCGATTCAAACCTAGCTGATTTCTCCCTGATAATAGCAGGTGATTTATTGCAAATGGATTCCGTGGGTGCATCGAACGATCCAGATTTTGTGAGATTCAAACCCGGTTGATTTTGTGACACCTTTATCTCCCCCCACGGACAGAACATTTGCACAGGAACGACCCCTTTTACAGAGTCTCCTCCCCCACCTCTCTCTCTAATGCCCCTGCATGACTATCTTTTGCGCCGAGTGTCGCAACGGAGGGCGTTTTGTCGTCGAAAGCAACCGTCTGAGTGCTGCGGCTGGGGGCGTGTTGTCGCCAAAGGCGACCATCCGAGTGTCGAGAGGCACGAGAATTGCT